>KZ807786.1:30839-41692 GCA_000696205.2 Oncopeltus fasciatus | reverse complement strand
ATAAAATTTAATTAAAATAAATTTTGTAAATAATAATTATAAAACATTTTCAAATTCTTTAAATCAGTATTGGCATTATCAGTATATTTATATTGAAGGATTGCACATTATTTTTGGCACCTTTAAAAAGATTTTATACAGTTTTCTCCTGTTACTTTTACTCACCTTTACTCCAGTTCGTTTTCTCATTTTCACTGTACTTTTAAAATGTTCCCGCTTTCCCCTCTGTTTAAATTTCTTTCCCCAAATACCCTTCCTTTATTACATGTGTTATTTTTATTTCCCTCTTGTTTATTCCGGAGAAATTACTTTTAGAATTTCATTGTACGGGAAAGTGCTGGCCCCTGCGGAAAAGTTGAATAAACATGGGGTGGAAGAACGAGCATATGGGGGATAAAATTACGCCTGAATAGATATTGGGCGCGCTCAATGTGCCTTGCGGGTCCTCCAACTTGGAATTACCGGAGTCGTTCGACCGAAAACTGAGAGTACAATTGCTCAATTCATTTTTTCAAGTCATTAATCGTCCTTGTGGATAAGTTGACTTTTCTCATGGGGATGACTGTAACTATAACTCTTCAAATCATTTTTAAAGTTACATTTTCGTGTATTTTTTCATGCACTAACAACATTGGAAGGAATAATGCATTTCATTAAAAATAAAAAAAGTATATTTTACATACAAATATTAATCGCTTTAAAAATGTAGCGAAGTATAAAAAAAAATTACTCTAAACATTTTAACTGTTTTAGCTGATTACCCCATTTGGGGTTTCCCATCCCGAATTCGTCTGTTAGTCTGTATATTTTATTATCGGGCAAGAAGAAGTTCTGTTTTAATGTTAATGTTTTAATGTTGTACAAGTTCTGTCCATTAATTCCTCATTATTTTTTTTAGACAAAAATTAAATTAGTTTATTGTTGACTGAGTTTATTGTTGTTCACATGAGGCCTACGCTTGGTGCATGTAATATGTGTATTTTTCAACGATGAATAATTTCGTAATAAATCAGGTATCAAAATGGTTGTAACAGTTTTGAAGTATCATATAATTTAAATAGGTTTGACCTATAAAAATGGTAATGGAATTTGTCTGAGTCATTCGCAAAAATGCTATAGTATAGTTAAATGTTTTGTGGGTTGTTATATTTGAAATTGAATCAGACATTGGACTGTTTGTTAGTTAGGCTTCGTCTAGCCTTTGTACCCCCTAAAATAAACATTTTCTATGTAGTTGTATGTTCGTTACCTTTGTTTTAGGGCATTATTTGTAGTCCCTGTTAATAATTGCTTATTGCAAGGGTGTCCAGTATTAATTTTACTTGAATGCTGTTACAGTCACTGTAGCTGGCAATTAGACATATTAGACGACTATTTCAGACTATGTAATAATATTAAAGGATTTGAGTAATTGTAAGTTAGGTGTGCAGTATGCTATCTTTAGATGAGCCATTTTTGTTTTAAAATCAATTCGAATGGTGACAGTTTTACATTGTAGACCAGGATAAGCCTTTATTGAATCCATCTTGTTTTTCCGGAAATGTGGGGCTAATAAATGGGCCCAACAAAGATAATTTACTGAGGTAACTATATTAGTAAAATAAATTATTTAATGGACACTTCATGAAAGTNATTAAATATAATAAATATATTCATAGTCTTCTTATTTGGTTTTCTATTTCTTCGTTACATATACTACTTCAGCCCTAAGGAATTAATCTTAAGGTTTAAGGGGGAAAAAAAGCGTTTAATAAATATAATAAGGGCATTTAACGAACGTTCAGCTACAATTTTTGTTTAAACGGAATGAAAATTGTCAAATAGTATTAAAATAATAACTATTTAATGTTTTATGTTAATTGAAACATGAATAGTTTTTTTTTTTCTGCTTAGACTTAGCCTATCGTCCAACCACTTAAGGTCATGAAAGGAGGGGCTTTCCACACGTTGCGACCCCATTCTAATCATCCATGGCTCAGGACAAGCTTTTATTTCTAGGTAAAAGCTTGCCCTGGGCGGGATTTGAACCCTCAGCTCAGGGATTACGAGCTTCGAACGGATACCCTGAGCAACCCTGGTGCCTAATAGTTTTTTTTTTTATCTTCTTAACCCATTCAAACATTCTGGATCATTTAGAAAGGGGCTATCTAGATAACACCACTTGAAATGATTTAATTTCTCCACAAGGGAATGTCCGCAGAGCATATAATTTAATTTAATTTACTATCTCTAAATAAATATTGAATTTACCTGCCATTTAAAAGAACTTGTAGGATATATTTTACAATATATTAATATATTTTTTAAGTACTCTTGAGGCACAAATACTTCATTTAAGAGTAATTTTATCTGTTTACGTCTTTTCTGCTTAAAAGGTACACGAAACTTAAATTTATGCGATATATTTTATTATAATATTACCTTTAGAATAATGATAATATAGCCTTATTTCAATAATTAGTAGAATATATTTTCCACCATCAACATTGATTTCAAACTCAAAATTTACTTAAAAAAAGTATTTTGTCATTTAGAGATGTAAGTTTAAAGTCAATACTGACTAAAAGAAAAATGCACTTCTTGTTTGAAACTGAGAAGAGGTAAATATTTCATCAATAAAGGCATTGCACAAATACATAAGAAAACACACATTCTACTGTGTTCAAATACATTCATAAAAACATCATTTATTTATATTTATCAAGTTTTCGATGCCTCGGCATTGTATTTTATTTCTTTGTTTCTTTTTCAATTGCGTCTTTAAGTTTAATATATGATGATATTAACAGGAAATGTGCGTCTTTATATTTTTTAATCTTTGAAGCTTGATCAATCATTTTGATTGATTTCCATATGTCTCTGTAATTAAAGAAAATAATTAGCTAGGTATACTTTTTTATCCTTTTAATTTGAAACTTTGCTATGCTTTCTTACCTTGTACATCTGGCTGATCCTCGATTGATTCTTTTTATTATGCAATTCATATCATAGTACAAATTGTTTCTAAGTACTATTGGGAAATGGCGATCAGTCATTCGTTTCCAAATGCTTTGCTTCATTTCAAACACCTCATCCAACATTTTCTGTTAGGGAAACAAAGCATTTTACAAGTAATATTATTTTGGTTGATAAAACATTTCGAATTGTAATAATGATAGCATTAAGTAATTAATTAATAAGTATTAGTAGTAGTATTTCTAGATTGTCGGAATAGATCTGAAGAAATGGTTCAGGTTTTTTAAGCACGAAACTTTCGTACGAAAAATTCATATTGAAAATAGAAAGAAATATTATTCTTTTGATAAAAATTTAAAATGTCGATGGAGTGAACTTAGTAAGTACTGGAAAATGATTCAGGCTGTTTTATTACTTGCAATATTTCTGAGATCAATTTAAGAACAGGGGTAGGTTTTCTATGTATTCTACATTAATGGACTTGGTAAAAGTTTTGGAGTGCATTGACAAACCATATAGTGATTCTGGGCTATATTGAAAAATCAGGTAACACTCAATTGAGTAGATTCATGAGTTGAGGATTTTCCAAGATCTTTCACCACTATTTATTGAGGTGAAATTATAAGTGATGTAAATAAGAGCGTGTTTAGTTCTGAGCATTCATGATAATATACGACCCATCAATTTCCAACAGGCTACAAGCTAAATAAATACTATTTTGGAAGGCTTTATGGCGGCCATGGAATCTACGCAATACGTGTACTCAGTGCAGATGAAATCAATGTCTAAGCAACTCGGGGATTGATAAGTGAGTAGGTCATAAGGGCTTAGGCAAATACACATATGAGTTGAGAATGAAGAGAATGTCTCTTCCCAAGTAGAAGTTATCATACAGTTGGGTGTAAACGTTAACTGGGAGGCTAATGTCAGCCAGTGAATAGCCAAACTGCTGTTGGTTCATTGAAGTCAGCTATAGGTAAAACTCGATCTATCTGACATGATTGTTGCACAGCGTGCAATGAGGATAAAAGAAATGAATCGAATCTTGGACCCTAAATCGTGACATACTTATAAATTGTGATTGGGATGATCAATATGATTATTTAGAAGCTTTCGAGATCCACTAGAAACCGAAATAAATATATTTTATAGAATAAATGCAAGGGAATAGAATAAAAAAAATATTACTACCTCAGCCGTGACTCGAACCCAGATCTCCTGCTTTCCGGGCAAGTATGCTATCCTTTACACAACCGAGGCTAGCTAGATAATTCGTTCTACTCTAAACCCTCGTGAAAGACGAATATGTCGTCTTAAGCTCGAAGGAGCTAGTATTGTCAGCTATTTATTAGACTCTCGTTTTTCCTTATATTTCTTTTTTTTAAATATTAATATTAGTTGTGGTATCTAATTCCACATTAATTTTGTGCAATAAATGCAAGGGAGTAGAATACAAAAACTTTACTACCTCAGCCGGGACTCGAACCCGGTTCTCATGCTTGCAAGTTTGCTATCCTTTACACCACCGGGGCTAGCTAGATAATTCCTTCTACTCCCCCGTTTTTTTTTTTAAATTTTATTCTATTCCTTTGCATTTATTGTATAAAATTAATATGGGATTAAATACCACAACTAATCTTAATATTTACAAAATAAATAAATATAGATAAACTAAATCATTATTAATATTAAAGAGAGTGGGTTTGACTAAACCTAATATAAAATGTTTTTATTGCATATATTTTCTCTCCCACGAAAGAACTAAGGGTCATGGAGGAAGAGGCTCTGTACGGGAAGTAAACCCTCCTTTAATCACCCATGGCATTGGGCAAGGTTTTATTTCTCTGCCCTATCTTTATTTCTACCCAAATTGGGACTTGGACTCACAACGAAAATCTTGATACGCACCTCCCACGTTTGTCGTCGTTCTGCCATTTAAAGTCATACTTGGGATTGGTAAAGCTTAATTATGCTTAATGATATTTTAACCTTAAACAAACTCTGCGAGAAGTACAAGCGGTAGACATTAATTTATCTATTACTTAGTGTTCCAATGTTTCATTTCGGTCCAAGAGAAATAGCTTCTTCTTGTTCCAAGGATGATTGAGAGCCTGTGATAAGTGTTTGAGTATTAGAGTTATTGGCAGAAATCTCAAGTATTTCAAAAACAATGCGGAGGGAACTATCATTAATTGATTTGGAATACTTCTCCCAAATTCTTCCTTATATTATATGGAGAACAAGTACTCAAACAAGACCTCTTGTGTTTAGGATAGAATGGCTAAGCTCATTGAAAAATACACATATTAAAGAAGTAATAGTGAGTGAATAACATACTTTTTACCTGGTCAGTGATTATGTAGGGAATGGTGGGCGGTTTTCTGGCCCAGCTCTCTCTCTCCTTTCGTCGATTGTACTCCTGTACAGAGAGCTCATGAAGCCGGGGTCTGTCCAGGATTCTTTGAAGCAGTAGCCTGCACGCAGGCAACAGCTCCACCATTGTCTCTCTCCACTCTATCCAACTCGAAAATGGACCACCCACCGGTAATGCCGACCGGCATGAAGCTTCCATTTCATTCACCAGCTAAAAGAGATCAGTAGAATAGACTAGTCAACGTTGAAAGAAAGATAAGCTGGTAAAATAAATAAGTCACACTTACTTATCAAACTTTATTATTATTAATTAATAATTTTGCTAAACAATTCTAGGCCGTAGTGCCATTCACTTAAAAACAATATTCCGAGGCTAAGGTCCGTTAAGTGAAGATTAGATGACTATTATTTCTGTATTTGATGAGCAAGCGATTGACCGAAGTTGTACGGCAACATTCACGCTATATCAGGTAATGAAGTGCGAATTCGGCCTGAGCAAATAAGCGTACAAAATAAATCGCAGTTATTAGATATATTAAGGATAATTAATTGAAATAATAAACACAGAAATCTCCTCACTGCTTAAAAATTATGCAGAATTTACGAAGTTGTACATATTGTACAGGGTTCTGCTGTTATTAATTAGAAATAGGATACTCAATTAAATGGAGAATTTGAAGTTAAATGTTGTATAAGTCAGGCAAAAGGGAAGGGATGAGGAGGAGAGAAGAAAGAGGAGTATGTCAAAGAGGAAGAGAAAATGGGAAAGAGACGGTAAGGGAGAGGGAGAGAAAGAGAGACACAGACTTCTCTGCGACGTTAGTATAGGGTCGCCATAAGGTGTAAGGGGGGGGAGATATAGAGATTGAGCCCTACCTTCTACCACCATACTATGCCATAGGACTGGTATGGTGTTGTCGTATGGTGTAGCTAGTGGGCGGAGGGAAGAGAGAGAGAGAGAGAGAGAGAGAGAGAGAGAGAGAGAGAGAGAGAGAGAGAGCGAGAGGGCGAGAGAGAGAGAGGTACAGTCCTCTTTCTTACACCGGTATAGAGTTGCTCTATGGTATAGCTTGGGGGGGGGGGTAAGTGACAGACCCCTCTCTGTGTCTCTGGTATAGAGGGGAGGAAGAAGGGGAGAAGGAAAAAAGAGAGATACAGATCTCTCTGGTATATGGTCGCCCTAAGGGGTACAGTGCGGGAAATAAAAGAAGAGAAGGAAACAAGTGAGAGAGGGGACGAACATTCGGCGATAAGGTGCCGAGCCTATTACAATAGATAAAGGTTCTGAGGTGGGTCACGTGCTCCTATGTGTTATTGTTGACTCACTAATAAGTGAGTTATAACATATTATTTATGTTCTTCATTAACTGAGTATGTTGACTTAAATGATCAAAACAAAATATTTTAAAAAGTTGTATATTTGTTTATATAGATTAATAAAAGGACTGTATTATTATTATTATTATTAATATAAAAGGAATTGTTTACAATTTAAGAACCTGACGCATTAAAAGATAAGTATGGAGTGTATGTAGTGTTAAATGCCACAGTGCCATGCCGTCACTTACGGCCATAGAGAAACAAGCTGTCGATTTATCTCTGGTGAAGCTTTCTATATTTGATCATTGGAGGGCAATCAACTTCTAGGTTATTACGCCCTATAAATACCTTTAATATATTTACTATAAATTGGTTATTAAAATACAGGAATCACGATTATTTCGACCACTATAACAACCTAAATTAATGGATTAATTGATAACATATATTCCACACACTCATAAAATTCATTCAATCATGAATCTGCAAAATTCACAGCTAAGAAGATTCAGTTTGGATGGATAGGAGATGCTAAAATAGGAGGGATTTGAAAATGGAAAGAAAAGGAATACGTCGAATATTTGAGGGTAGGGAGTTCCAAATGTAGCTAACCCGAGCTAGGAAAGAGCGGTGAAATGAAGCAGTTCTATAAGAGGGAGTGTAAAGATCAGAGGTACGGGATCTAGTGAGTACAGGAGAATGTGTGGAGGCAGAATAATAATGGAAGGAACCAAGGAAGTAAAGTCTGCAGTAGAAAGGAAACAACCACTTTAAATCTGTATACAGGTCGATTACCCGAGAAGACAAACCTAACGCAACTGTTTAAGAGACGCTTTAGTCTCTCATCATGCCCACGCCATATACCATACTACAATAATCAAAGTGAGGATGGTAAAATTAGGTAGGATAGGAAGGGGGCTTAATTGGGGAACGGACCCTAATACAATTGCCTTTGATTTTGCCGCATTCAAACATTATCTGTTTTGAACAGCCCAGTTATTGATTTTGTCAAGCAGCTTTGGATCAAACTCACAGCCGCATTCAGTTCCGAAGAGGGAGAGGAATGGTAAAGTTGTAAATCGTCGGCATAAAAATGGTAAGACCAATACTGGATAGCGGCTGTAAGGTCATTAATGAAAGAACAACAAAGGGTATAGGACATATTAGAGCCCTGAGGGACACCGGCAGAAGTAGGAAGTGAAGAAAAGATAGTTTTTTTTGGAACGGAAACAACTTGGGAGCATTGCGACTGGAAAGAATGAAACCACAGGAGCATACTTTTGGAGTAGGATAGCTTTCAAGTTTGAATAGGAGTATGGGGTGATCGACAGTATCAAAATCTTTTGAGAATTCATATAAGATGAGGATTGTGACTTTTTGCTCTTCCATCGCACGTTGAATATCAGTAGTGATCTTCACTAGAGCGGACTGAGCGGAAAATCCAGGTCGGAAGCCAGACTAAAGGATCGATGAGCTGGTTGTTTTCCATGATTTGGATTTGAGTTAGTTTCTCAAGTGGTTCAGAGAGATTAGACTGTATGGATATTGGTCGGAAATCATTGAGCGAGGAAGGAGTCGAGATTTTTCTTAGAGGCTTAACAATGCTTATTTCCATGCTGTAGGGAAGACTGAACTTTGTAGTGAAAAGTAGTAAACGTGAACGAATACTGGAAGAATGACTGGTAGGCATAATTTTATGAAATGAATTGGGAGACTATCGTGTCCCACTGCCTTCGTTGGGATTTTCATAATGGTTTCTTATATGTCGGAGGGGGTAATATAAGAGAAATAAAAGTTTTTGCCTCGGAAGGATGGGCCATTTGGTATGGGTAATTGACATGGCAAAGGCAAGGGAGAGGCTGAAGAAAAATGCGCATTGAATTCGTTTGGGGTTACAGGGTAAACAGTTGATCCGGTGGACTTACAGAGAGAAAGACGACGAAGCAAGTCCCATTTAGATTTAGAATCCCGGAGCAGAGGACAAAGGACCGTGAAAATTTTTGCTTTCCTTATTGCTCATTGAGCTTGATTATTATCCGGTATATTATAAAGTCATCTGAGTGCCTCATGCGTCGAGCGCGCCTTCTGGCAGCCTCTCGACGCCTTCTTAGCTTGCGAATCTCTTCACTCATCCACGGAACGGGTAGGCGGCAGATAAGGGTGGTTTTAAAAGGAGCATGCTTATTGATAATTGAGAAAAGAGTTTTCGTGAGAAAATCGACCATGGTATCAATGGAAGTCCCTGAAAACACTGGATTCCAAACAACTTCTTCCAGGTCGTCCTGAATGGTCTCAAATGCAAGAAACTCTGTTTTTCGAAAGGATACATATTTCGGAGTGAATAATTGGTGGTTAAGTTATAGGACAGCTTAATCATATCATGATTGGATAGGAAGCTTAAAGGGTTTTGGAATGAAGAAACGAGATTTTCAGAGGAATCAATGGCAAAAATGTCTAGCCAAGTGATATGTTGAGGAAAAAGGAACAGTAAATTAGTTTAGGGAAAAAAACAAATTCTTGAAATATATCTTGTCTTAAGAGTTTTAAAGGAAATTGGAATTAAAATCGCCACAAATAATGATGTTTGAGAAGAAGGGAACAATGTTCTGCAATGAAGTCTCAAAGGAGAGGTCTAAGAGAGTTTGGGGAGGGCGATAAACCACCATGTACAAGATATGTTGAGAACCAATACAAATAACTGTAAAAAGGAATTCAATATAAATAATAATTGAAGCGGGGGAGCATTCAAGGATTCGGGCTCTCATGCTCTCATGAACATAAAGACCAACGCCCCCACCCATGCGATCCTCTCGACCATGACGCAAGAACGAGCAGTTAGGCAGGCATATTACTGAGGAAAGGATATCGGGTTTTAGCCAGGTTTCTGATGCTGGTATTATGCGGTAAAAACTATCAGTAAAGTATTCCTGGAACTTATCAAAGTGCGCAGGAAGGGACTGGGCTTAAACATGACACTATTGTTAGAACACTAGTCATATAAGGTAGAACGAAAGGGAAAAAGTAGAAGCGCTACAATAGTTCTGAGCATACCGTGCTGGACTAGTTACAAGTACCAGCCAGCTTTGTTCTGAAGTTGGCATCGTAAGACATTGTAGAGAGACAGAGCCACAAAGAGACGACCTAAGACCTCTTGTATCCGTAGCAAAATCCCAGTGAAGATATGGATCCGGGGAACAGGAGCTGCATTACTTAGCCAGATAAAAATAGGGCGGAAATTAAGTACATAAATATTACTTTTTTGTGATATTTAATCCCACGTAAATTTTATCAATTTTAGTGAAAGGGAACAGAATACAAAATGAAATATGAAATTGTAATATATTGAATAAAATTTCTAGATTAAATATTAGTAACTCCAGATATCATTTTTTTAGCCACTGTATAACAACAAAAGGAATAGTTTTAATTAAACAAGACGTTGTTATTAAATGAACAAAGAATATCATCCATCAGGGTAAATGGCGTCTTTCTGAGAAAAGAGGAATCAAAACATATAAAAACAGAATATAAAATTAGAGACATGTAAAGTAATAGAATTTTGAAAACTTGGTGGAAAATAATTTAGGAAAAATAAAACTATTCTATATTAAGTAGTATATCTCACTTCCTAAAAAGTAATTAAGCAAGGAGAGAAACCTAAAACTTCATTAGAGAGGTCGTGGAAATATCGTGATATGAATTAGCTAAATATCTTCAAGTCCTAAGATATATTGGTGGTGAAGATAGGTTGACTACTGTCCCTCTGATAAACCAGACGTACTTAATTTCTACAATTTTTAGTGCAAGGGAATAAAATAAAAATCTAACTGTCACCTCAAAGCTTCAGAATTTTATTAACCTTTTTTTCTTGCTTTGTTAATGACTGTAAATTCCATTGCACATAATTTATAGGCCGAAAAATCCCCAATTCACTATTTATTTGATCTATCTCATTTTAAAAAATCTCAATTTCAAAGAATCAGAAAGATTTAATTGTAATTGTTTCATGAGTAATCACAATTAGTTTATTCTTCAATCTGAACAAA
Organism: Oncopeltus fasciatus; assembly: GCA_000696205.2. Taxonomy (NCBI): domain Eukaryota; kingdom Metazoa; phylum Arthropoda; class Insecta; order Hemiptera; family Lygaeidae; genus Oncopeltus; species Oncopeltus fasciatus. Next base: position 30,998 of record KZ807786.1, on the reverse strand, counting down.
TCTCAGGTCCTTGTATTTAGTTCAGGCTTCCTTTTCAAATCCATTTCCTCATTTACCATAACCATCACTTATATCCTTTTGGTTCTCTAATTAGTGTCTGCATAGGCCAGCTTTCCTTGAAGCTCCATATATTCTTCACCTCTCGTCACTTTTTTTTTT
>KZ807785.1:297492-330778 GCA_000696205.2 Oncopeltus fasciatus | reverse complement strand
TTATATAATTTGAAAAATAATGGAAATTCGAATTTTTAGATAAAAGCAATTTTTAGACGTCCATTCAGCTGAAGGGATGCCTACTAAAATCTAAAATTTGCTTCAAGATCGGCAAATAATATAAACAGACACGATTTTGGTACTTCATTTCAAAAAACATTCTGCTAGTTTGGTAATGCTTAGTTTATTTACGTTATAATTTTTAATTGGAAATTTGTTTCTTCATGAAATAAGTAAATAAATGATGTATGCTGTCTTTTCTCTTAGTCTAAGTCATCTAAAATAATCAATATGCGAAGGAAATATATTATTATATTTATATTGTTAAAATAAAATATTAGAAGCTTTTCATCAAAGTTTACTTAATGAAAGTCATTGAATTTTTATTATAAAAATCCAGCTCAATGTAGAGCGATTTAAATGTAGTGTTGCCTTGCTGTTAAATAGATAAATTATATATCAATTATGCAAATAAAAAAAAAAGGCAATTTAGAGTGACGAATGAAGTTAATTTCAAGAGAAGAAGTAGTTAATTTCTCTTAATGAGTCTCGTTGCTGGTTAGAATCAAGTTACTTTAACATGCGGGAGGTAGCAGCACTGTACAGGCATGGCGTTTAATTTCACTAGCGTTAATGTCCACGCCATATTAAATAAAAAAGACCAGATGTTCTCTTTCTATTAATTGTTTTACATTTTAGAAGATCATTCCTGTTATATATAAATATATTTCCGCAGATATTGTCTTATTTATGCCAACCTAGCTGAATTCACTATTTTTTGATTGGCAAAACCTAAAATTATTCTGTGGAATATGGATTAAATAAATATGAAGGGGGAAAGGTTTTCATGAGAAATTACATGCTTGGATTTTGTACCTAATAGGTGTATGAATCGGTGTATGGAATCACACTTAACAAACATCTCGTTTCTTCTCGATTATTTAGGTGTGTGGCGAGTTTATTTTATACCTTTTTTTATTCAAAAGAAGCATTCTATTCGTTCGTCAAACTTATAATTTTTGTTTGCTCTCGACGTAGTAGAACTATGAATAAGATATGTATCTTTATATATTCTTTAAGTCAAATTGCAAATAATCATAAAGTTTTGCACTGAAAAGCGAGGAATCCGTTTTGTTTTCATAGCTCCTGCTTGACGGAATTTTTCCAAAATGTTATTTATCATGTGAATATATATGTATTCACATAAAGTCATACTCATGCAGACATATATGAAATATGTATATGGTGGATAATATTTTTATCTTTTGCTAAGTAGCAATGGTGAAGAATCAAATAATTTTTATTTACGGAAGCAAATAAATATTTTATAATATTATTTTTTTGTGGTATTTTATCCCACGTAAATTTTAACAATTTTTAGAGCAAGGGAACAGAATAAAAAAATCTAACTGTCTCAGTCAGGACTCGAACCTGGTTTCCGGGCCGGTGCGTTTCCATTTACGCTACCGAGACAAGTCTGATAAGTTCCAGGTTCAAGTCCTGGCTGAGACAGTTAGATTTTTATTCTGTTCCCTTGCACTAAAAATTGTTGAAATTTAAGTGGGATTAAATACCACAAAAATAATATTTATAAAATTACAATTTAAAAGCAAATAACGATAGCCATATAAACAGCTTGACAATGTCAGCTTCTTCGAGCATAAGTCGATATATTCGTTTGTTTCGGAGGTTAGACTCTCGACAATTACCCCTTGAGAGAGTGTCATCAGAAAGCATTAAGTAAACCTTAATGTGGGTTATCTATTGCTAGTCAGCTCCAGAACCTATATTCTTTATTTTGCCACTTATAAATTCGAAGTTTGCTTTAAGTAAATTTATAACTGCCCACATAGTGAAATATGTCCTTAGAATTTCTATAAATAATCATTGTAGCTTTCGGCTGAATAAATATGCAGTTAAATGACGATGCCTAAATCCACTACATAACATCAATATGATATAGTTTAGAAAATTTTGTCTGCTTTTATATTTCGTATTTTCATTTAAAAAAAAATGATATATAAGTGTCACGAAGTCTTCTACCTGTAACTTTTTACTGGATAATATTTATCAATTTAATTTTTATTTATTTATTTTTAGTTATTATCATATAATTTTTAACATTGAAAAACTTTGTTCTAAAAAAAGAAAGAACCCTTGGGCAACATAGCCTGAGTAAGAAAGGATATTCAATCACTTTACCTTGACGTTATAGTCATTAATACGGGTTAGATTTTAGGCGAAGCCATCTAACAAAATTTCCTGATTGCGATTAACAAAAAAACAAACAAAAAAATAACTATTTTTACCTTTGGCAATAATCTCTTCAGAGCCTCCTGAGTAAAAATAAATGTTTTATCTGTGGATGCCCAGATAAATTTAATCACGAGTAATTTTCTTTCTCTTAAATGTTAGTCTTATCTTTCATTAATAAATAAAAATAAATGTTTTATCTGAATCTCATAAGTATATATGCATTGATTCCTACTTTTATTTTTGCTGTAAATCATATGGTTTGAAAAGGAAAAGGTAAATTACAGCCTGTTAGGATGACATCAACCGAAGTTGTAGCTCAGTAATTTCTGTTCTGCCGATGAAGGAGTAATGCTGGAAATGGAGCTGTATATTTATCTTCTGATAATAAGGCTGATAATTGGGTGGTGCGGTGCTTTTATGGCAAGAAGTGATTTGGGAAAACTAATCAGAGTTAGGGGGTTTTCGCAAGACAACCCCCCGGGACAAATCTGAAATTGCAGAGCGATAGGTCTCGAGAGAGGCAGCCCTCAGCGCCTCATATCTTCCCAGCACATCGCCCGCATTAGCGCCTCATCTCGCGGGTATTAAGACTCGATCTCTCCCTAATCGAGATCTAATCGAGCTTATCGATTATGTACGCAGAGCAGATAGCATCTACCAACCTGTATCACTTCTGGCTTGTAGGGCATTACGAAAATCCCGCAATACTGCTACTGCCATCTATTGTCACACAAATAGAGCTATGGTATTTTTCTGTATGAGAGGGGTAATTATCATTCCTGTACTCCTCTTGTTTCATCATCCGTTCCGATATTTTTCATAAATGATCACAACTGCCTCAAGGATAACATTCTTCTACTCCACAAGTAAAATAAAGTAATCACTAAAAGGAAAATTTTAAATGGAGTTTTAAAAAACTTTTTTGTGTCTGTTGAAGACATTTTGTTATTTCGCCCTTCAGTCTCTCTGTAGATTGGTGGTTGTACAAATATTTAAAAAAAATAAAATTTAAAAAAGGAATACTTCAAGGGTGGTTTTTTACTGAAATATATAGATTTGTTTGTTTTTTATAAAATATTGAAAGTTGTTATTTCTTAATTAAAATTGGCATAAAATCATGCTGTGATGTAAATTAAAAAAAAAAATTAAACTAAAGAGAAAGTAATTTCTACAGAAACCATAGAGTGACCTTTTTTTCTCAAATATTAACCATCCATGTTTTAAATTAACCATGAATAAGAATTGCATTTTATTGATATTAGATGGGATTATTAACTCTTTCAAACTAATGTATGTGGAATATATTCTACTAAGTATTTTCTGTTTTATGAATACAGTTTTATTTATGTAAGAGCTGACATGGGTGATAATGTAGGGTGGTAGTGATGGATCTAGTCAAAGTACTGCAGAACGCTACTCTCAGAGCTTGCCTTGCTACTACTAGAGCAACGGAAATGTAGTTTACTATCCTAAGTAAACTACATTATCTCTCTTGTCTATCGAGTTGGGGACCAACCATCGGATTAATATATTAATAAATGATTTTGGACCGAGTACACTAGCAACTAAAGCTGGCCTGAAATCCACCATCTTAGAAACAAACTTGTCTGTCTCTTTTCTTTACTTTAGGCCAACTCCTTCCTACCTTCACATACATACCTCCTGAAGGCATAAATTTTACAAAAAATTTAAAAAAAATTAGTTCCATTATTTTTCAAGAAGAAGAGAATTCGCCCTCGAAAAGAAATTAAAATAAACCTGAAATAAATTTTTTGTCTCCTACTCTTCACTTCTACTGTCGTAAAACACTCAGAAACTTTCAAAATATTACACTTTTTATCCATATCAATCGATCAGGTCTGTCTAAAATTATTCTAAAAGTAGGGGTAGGAACACATTTTATTTTAAATCTATTATCGCCTCTCCACTGTTAATTTTATCTAAGAAGACAAGCATTTATTCTACCCATAAATAAGAGTGCATCATTACGGACACTCCTAAAAAAAATAGGGCATCTCATATATAATGATACAATAAAATTTATATTTATGAGAATCCAATGATAAGTATGTATATATATATATANGGATATAGGCATCGTCATCCTCTCTTCCCAATATCTCTGCATTTAGAGAGGAATCTATCGCATGACCATGAGATCTTGAGGCCTTTGCAATCATATGGTGGGAGCGGTTACTCGTGTTCTTTGCATTGACCGCTGCTGTTAAAGACACGCCATGGGATATAGGCATCGTCATCCTCTCTTCCCAATATCTCTGCATTTAGAGAGGAATCTATCGCATGACCATGAGATCTTGAGGCCTTTGCAATCATATGGTGGGAGCGGTTACTCGTGTTCTTTGCATTGACCGCTGCTGTTAAAGACACGCCATGGGATATAGGCATCGTCATCCTCTCTTCCCAATATCTCTGCATTTAGAGAGGAATCTATCGCATGACCATGAGATCTTGAGGCCTTTGCAATCATATGGTGGGAGCGGTTACTCGTGTTCTTTGCATTGACCGCTGCTGTTAAAGACACGCCATGGGATATAGGCATCGTCATCCTCTCTTCCCAATATCTCTGCATTTAGAGAGGAATCTATCGCATGACCATGAGATCTTGAGGCCTTTGCAATCATATGGTGGGAGCGGTTACTCGTGTTCTTTGCATTGACCGCTGCTGTTAAAGACACGCCATGGGATATAGGCATCGTCATCCTCTCTTCCCAATATCTCTGCATTTAGAGAGGAATCTATCGCATGACCATGAGATCTTGAGGCCTTTGCAATCATATGGTGGGAGCGGTTACTCGTGTTCTTTGCATTGACCGCTGCTGTTAAAGACACGCCATGGGATATAGGCATCGTCATCCTCTCTTCCCAATATCTCTGCATTTAGAGAGGAATCTATCGCATGACCATGAGATCTTGAGGCCTTTGCAATCATATGGTGGGAGCGGTTACTCGTGTTCTTTGCATTGACCGCTGCTGTTAAAGACACGCCATGGGATATAGGCATCGTCATCCTCTCTTCCCAATATCTCTGCATTTAGAGAGGAATCTATCGCATGACCATGAGATCTTGAGGCCTTTGCAATCATATGGTGGGAGCGGTTACTCGTGTTCTTTGCATTGACCGCTGCTGTTAAAGACACGCCATGGGATATAGGCATCGTCATCCTCTCTTCCCAATATCTCTGCATTTAGAGAGGAATCTATCGCATGACCATGAGATCTTGAGGCCTTTGCAATCATATGGTGGGAGCGGTTACTCGTGTTCTTTGCATTGACCGCTGCTGTTAAAGACACGCCATGGGATATAGGCATCGTCATCCTCTCTTCCCAATATCTCTGCATTTAGAGAGGAATCTATCGCATGACCATGAGATCTTGAGGCCTTTGCAATCATATGGTGGGAGCGGTTACTCGTGTTCTTTGCATTGACCGCTGCTCTTGAAGACACGCCGTGGGATATAGGCATCGTCATTCATTCTTCCCAATATCTCTGCATTTAGAGAGGAATCTATCGCATGACCATGAGATCTTGAGGCCTTTGCAATCATATGGTGGGAGCGGTTATTTAATTATATTCGAGAAACACCAAGTTGATACTTTATAAAGGATTTTCACCAAAAAGACGTATCAAGTTCAAAAATACATGTCTTTAAGCAAGTCTCGAGAACTTCTTTGTCATATATCTAGCGCTGTTTTGAAAAGACTGGATTTTAGGATATATTTATTTAGAGGACAGCAGGCCCCTGGAAAATTTTCCCAAAACAAGATTTTCTCATGAGAAGCCAAAGTGATGGGTAAGGAGCCATCACGTAAGGAGCTGTTGGGAAGCGATTCGACGGCTCTGTCGCGAGCGAGTCTAGTTCAGTATCTTGGCGTGTCCTTCGGAGGTCCGTGTGGGTGTGATACTCCCACATCCAGCCGCCTCCCTGTCGCGATCTCGAGCAGCTGAGCACCTCTGGCAAGGTCGACTCGCATCCGGACAGCTGTAAGGGCGGCTTTCTCTGATGTCACAAGGAGGAGGGCTCCTCAAATGTGGCGTTCCTCATGGCTACAAACTTGGTCCCCTTCTCTCTCCTGCACAAGGAGTACCAAGTCAATGATATTTCCTTTCAAATTCTGCATATTGATTTTACATCATATTAAAATTCATTACATGGATTTTTCTTTTTAAAATTAAGTTTTTAAAATATATAATTTTCATAATATGGTAGCAGTTATTATTATTTTTAAATATTTATAATAGGAATCACTAATAATTTCGTATTTTTTATCTTACACTGTGAAGGCAGATCTGTCATTTGAATTGAAATAATATTTTTTGGGGGAATATATATATTTATGTGTATGTCGATTTTCACTATTCGCACTGGCAAGGCTTAAAGAGTCTTCTTTTTTTTTTCCAGTTAGCTTAATTATTAATGATTACCTTCAGCAGCTCCTTCGAGACGGTCTATCCCTCTGAAGTCTCTTTTCAGCCCGGTAAAGTACTAATTATGTTAGAAATTCCATATATTATTTTTGCACCTGCCCATCAGTAACCTATCGAGAGAAGTTATATTTTTCTTTCTTTTCAAAAATAAAGAAAACTTTCGTAAGTGAAGTATATTTATTCGTCTTCTATCTATAAAGAAATAAAGTCAGGGCGCCATAATCCTTGGAAATAGAATATTAATGTGTTTGCTCCAAAACACAACGAATATAACGCTAACACAAGACATATCAATATAAGAACTCGTAGAAACATGTTGTATTTGACATGTATTTCAATTTTCTTAAAGGCCAACAGAACTACAAAATTTACACTCTGTTAGTGTCAGACATTGTGTGGGCTTCATAAGGAAATTGAACCGCCAATAGAATATTTATGAGTATATAAATTAATATTTTAAATTAAAGTTCTTCATTAAATACACTTTTTTTTTTGTATGTTTTATTAATTGGAATTTTTTTTCTTCTCGTTACTGCATTGACAGGCCATAAATATTGGTAAAATAGGCTGATAGATTCTATAAAATTCTGTTTATCAAGTCGCTAATGAAGTTGTACTTATTTCAATATTCTTAAAAAAATATATTTGTGTTTCTTGAAATTTATGTATTAATTTTTTTTTAAAGCAGAATATAATTAATATTTTTATTAATCGTTGATTTGTTTTGTGATATTTTTGTTAAGAGAAAGAAATTATGCTTTTTTATATGAATCCACTTAGAAACATGGAGTTGGGGTAATTTCACGGCAGACCCGAGACGGTCCTCGAATCTCCACTGCCAGGTCATTGACATGCCAGTCCGGCTTCTTAGTACTGAATTGTAAACGAAGTGTTTACTTTATTTCAATATTTTTAATAATTCTAAATGATGCTTTTAAGTAGAATAATTGAATATTCTCGACAGCTATTCTAAACTTTGACATTTATATAGGTAATTTTGCTAAAGCAGCTAAAAATTTTTTTTTTTGGCTGAAAGTGGTTTTTCACGATTTAAAATTGGATATAATCCATGAATAAAAAGAAAAAGATAATGTTCTGAAAACGTGAAATAATAAATTGAATAGCTGAACACAATGGTCGAGATTTGGCCAATGAGTTTTTAAGTAAAAGCAAATTTGTATATACAAATTTTTTCTTTTGTCAAATATTTCGATAGTTTGTTTGAAACATTTTCCGTCAAGAGTTGGTGACGTGGCTATCTCTCTCTTCACTATTCCTACCCCTGAAGAAGGCCTGAAATTCAGATTAACTGTAGGCCTAACAGTCAATGAATGTGTGGCGTTTGCTTTCAAATAAATTTCATCTATTTGTGCTAGTCTATGAAACCTAAATAATATTATAATTTTTTTGAGTAATATGTTTTAACATTCCCTTAAGTGAATTGTGAATGAATACAATTTAGCTAACTAGAAACAATATGATATGTGTGTGGCCACATGTACAAATGTTGTCTAATGTACATATTTGGGTAGAAATATATATTATTAAATATGTTGGTATTTGTTTTTGGCAAATAAAATTCAATAATTGTTGAATTTACCGGATTCTTTTGGATTTAAAAAAAAGTATATCCCGGACCTGAGACACTCTTGTAATTGTATTTGGTTTCTAATTGTATTCAAGATGGAGTATGAATTGATAATGAATTAATGCTTAGGATCCTGGTTACATACGAAAACATACATGCTGATTTCTAACATGGATGCTTATTTATCAAGATTTTTTTTTTTTTTCCATGGTAGAATATATTTTTTTTTTTCCATGGTAGAATATATTTTTTTTTTTCCATGGTAGAATATATTTTTTAACGATATTGATGTGATTTAAAAATGCAAATCGCCAGATATTAAGGAAGTAACTTGTACAGGAATTATTCCTTAATTACCATCTTCTCAAAATGGCGTTTGGGTTTTTCATAATTTATGATAATTGCTATCTGATTATCATTTATATTTCTTGATTGGAATTTTTGAAAAAAAAAAACAAAAAACGCTATTATTTTTATTATTATTGTTAAGAATATAATTTTAAATTTTTTTTTTTTTACAATCTGTTGATTATTAAGTGTTTCACTTTCATTATGTGATATTATGTCTAAAATACGCTTACTTTTAGCTTAATAATGCTTAAACTAACAGCTATTCATTCATAATTAAGAGGCTTGGCGATTTAATTTTATTTAATTATTCTTCGTTAATTATTGATTTCACATTTATAAATTACTTCAACTATTNAATATTTATTTTTTATAAGTTTGTCATTTCTACAAGGAATAATCCCAATGAAAGTGAAGGACTTAGTAAGTTCATTTGAATGTGTTTATTCTTCAAACTTTTTATTTTAGTGAACTTTTAAATAATATTTCTTTAGTCAAGTACTCAGAATACAATCAAGGTATTCTTTCAAAGTGGATACAGTCATCAAACTTTCAAAAATGTTTTTAGTGCTTCTTCTCAGAAGCAAAAAAAAAAAAATTGTTTCGTTCATCATTTCTATCATACGTATATGTCATTAAACATTAATTATTTTTACCTCCCATTAGACAGAATAAGGTAAAACTACCGGTAAGCAGTCAACCACTCTAGTATAACACCCATGGTACAGGGAAGGTTTTACTCCTTGATAAAATCCTGACCTGCTAAGGCCTCCAATTCGAAGCATTATACTTGAGGAGAGCCTACTGTACCTAAGCTAGTGGATGAAATTTATTATGAAAAAAAAAATAAAAGGAATATGCTATTTCACATTCATACCGAAAAACATTGGATTATTTTCATACTTTCAATCGTCCCTTGTCTTCGCTGTCCTTGCACGGTTCAAAAAAACATCTGCAAAATCTTTTGGAATTCAAAGAATGTTATCGTACTTGAGGAGACAATATTTGTGGGCAAAAAATAGTTCAAAATTTGTACGGGAGAGTGCACCTCAAGACAGTGCCATCGAACCACAAATCGGTTTTAAATCTCTTTGCAGACCCTACCCAGGGAGGGGGGCCCCTCCTAACCTTCACAGGACATATTTAGCTGCGAATGAATATTTAAAAAAATATTGTCTAAGTTTAAATGTACAGTCATGAACATTTGATCCAGGTGAAAACACGTCCCCATCCACCTTCATGATAGCCCTGAAGATGGCTTACAATACCAGTCGGAACGTCAGCACATAATATATACCCTTTTTTTTTTTTTATAATTGAATTTTTTAAATTTTATTATCCTTGACCGAACCCCAACAAATTCTCCACTAATCGTCTAAGTTGTTTTACCAATCTAGCTATTGAGTTTGTCATCACATTAAAAAAAAATTTTCTTCGCTCTTACAAGATTAAAAAAATAATAGTCCCTTACTTTATGTACTAATGTATTGAATTTATGTATGTAATGTATATCTGTATGCGTGTGTGTGTTTGTGTTTTTGTTTTTCAATCCCCCACAGACCACAGTTTTCAGGTTTACTTAATAAAATTCGGTTCGTTAATGAGCAGTCTTGGATCAATAAGAGTGGGACAATAATTGCAATGTTAAATGAAAGTAAAAAAGGCTTCTTCGATGTAGCAGGCATAAAATTTCATAAGTCGCACAGCAAAATTGTTCAATTATTGAATGTTTACCAGTGCCGTAAATTTTAATTGATAACCTCAACCGTAAAATTTTAACTTTATGTCCTAGAATGTGAAAATTAGGGTTTAACTTTGTGCAATTTTTCGTATCACTTTCAAATCCAAGCTGCAAGAATAGCCTGTCAGTAAGCGATGTCGGACCAATAGAAGGGGGAGGGGGGGATTACCTATATCGGATACCTGGAAGGTCAAAGCGAATACATAAAGTCATCTCCATCTTGTGCGAGTAATATTATATTCAGAGTAATGAAATTCAATAAAGATATTTTTTTTTATTATAAAAGAAATATTTAAGGGAAATTGAACAATTAGGAATGAGATTAACCTGTACCGTGAATCTTAAATTAATTTTGAGTCTTAATATGTGTTGTTTATCTTACTTAAAATTGACGTATCATTGTTATGCGTAAAAAGAAGAATTGGGATCGTTATTTTGCGATAAATTGGACAAAAAGTTTAAGGATTACATGAAATCTTGTTAGATAAAAATGTTAGGTTTGGAAATTTTTAGGTTGTTAACTGTTATGTTGAAAGGTTTTGCTATATCCTTGGCCAAATGAATAATTAGTCCATATGATTTAAAATGTAACACTGGTGAACCAGGATGACGCAGTCCAATGACTAGTACATATAGGTATATTGTATGTTATGTTTTCACTTTTTAATAAATGCGTGATCAGATAACGTTCGTATCTACTAAAATATTTAAAAATGTAATGGGTTAACTTAGTCCTTCGAGTGCAATGCTATCCACCTGAATTAAAAGCATGTAATTCAAGGCCCACAAGGAAGCTATATTCAAATGTAATAAGGATTGTGAAGCAATAAACAATATTAAGTAAAATAAAATAAAAATATTTGAAAGCTATAAAAAATATGGTTTTGCTCATTCAGTAGTTCATCAGTATGTTTTCTGTAAGGAGAAGATATCACTACTCGAATGGGACTTGTATAGTTTTGGCTTGGGAGCAGTTAGGCTGAATTATGGAGGAAGCCAGTACAAGTCCATGAATAGCATATATGGGGAGTTGTAGCCAATCTCAGCCTCCTCGGAAGGCTATTCGATAACGAGCAATCCCATATCCGTAGATGAGGAAGGCAAAGAGGCCCAATGCCACAGATTTCTCACTAAGCTCTCCTGACAGTCAGCAAGGAAATTTCTGACGTCAAAGAAATTTTTCTCTTCTTACAGCTTTAGAATAATTAATAGTTTGTTATTTATGTTTGTATAATGCATCTAAGAGTTCAATATAACCGTAACCTTCTTAGACGAGTATTACGATAATCCTATTTGCTCTTATATATTCTTTTATAGAAAGCTGTTGTAACTAATTGATTTTTGCAAACATGTTTTCGTCTCTAATTAAATGAAGTGGATTTTCCTGTGTCCTAAGCCAAGTGTGGTAAGTTGTATATGTGTATCCGCGTGTGTGTCTTAATATGTGTGTGTGTTTGTGGGTATATATATANCCCATACAAAGAGAAAAAGACCAGGTAGTTGGAATGATGTGCTGACCACACACTCAAGTGTGCCGTAGGTCGCGAATAAACACAGCATCAATTTATATTTCTCTAACTGGCCTTTTTGTCCATAGCGGGGAAGCTTTTTTTTTCTTTTTCTTGTTTCATTTTTTTATTTTAGTCTGAGTTTCATCTTCCGTTTGGTGTTCGATTCCAATCTTGGTGATCTCTTATTCTCTCTCTACCCACACACTTACACACACACACACACATATATATATATATATATATATGCTGTATATAGTTTAAAGTATAGATACCTATAAGTTCAGGTACTTTACTCACGATGAATGAATTTTTTTAGTAATTGGACCAAGAAAATTTCACTGATAAATTGAATAAATCTATCAATGAAATTTATTGATAAATTTATTCAATTTATCAATAGTAATTGATTTGAAAAGAACAAAACAAGCTTATTAAAAAAAAGTGGAGAGTTTTACTACAACTACAATAGATTTATTTATATTTGTGTGTGACGTCATTATGTCACGATTATTTCAAATGGGGCTGTTGCTTTGTAAAACTAACTTCGGTCGACACAGATTTCTTGGCCAATAAACTTGTTACCTTAGAGATTTGTTTCAATTCTCCTTCGAAGATTTTGACTCTCAAAGGGGCGCTATTTGTTCTGGGGCCTTCGACTGTCCAATCTTATGGACTTCTTGCCCGTTATGTCAAACTTTCACGGGAATAATCATCACCGTTATTTTCTACTCCTGGTTCGATTACCAATAGGAAGCTAGTTCATGTGGTCTTGTACACAATACTTTTCTCTTTTTACTTACATATTTTTCTCGCTATTTGACTCTGTCCCTTTCTTGTCTTCGACCTTTGTTGTTTCGGAGAAGTTACTTCCGTTCACTTTAATTTTTATTTTTTCTCCTTTATTTTATATAATTCCTGCTCCCAGTGTCTACATCAAAACTGAATGATGAGTATGATGATGTAGACACTGTTAAACAGGAGGCTCTCTCACTCTCATTCAGTAGAACCTAAAACTAGCCTTGATGAAAACTTAAAATTAAGTTGGCTAAACTTAAAAAAAAAAAAAAAAAATGTTAGATGTTTTTGTTAGGGTTCGGTCAAGGTGGACCCAAAAAGTTACAAATTTTTAAAAAATGTGTATTTTTTAAATTATCTGGCAACGTTTTGGCTTACATTGTATGCCATCTTCTAGGCTATCACGAAGGCCAGAGGGGACATCGTGTTTTTGGACTCAATTTTCCAGTCATGAAAAAGGGATCTTGGGGAGACGACGTCCCCTCTCGCCTTCATCATAGCCATCTGATGATGGCTTACAATGAAAGCTGAAACGTTGACCGAACCCCAAATAAAAACACCTAATAATAATATCTTCGGTAAAAAAAACTCTCCATTAAAAACAATTTTTGGTAAAAAAGTAGTTTTTAATTCACCAACTACCAAGACCGAATTCCTGATAATCTTCTCTTTATTATCTTTTATATTTTAGCCCAATTGGCATCCAGTTGACGTGTAATACAACAGTTGTATGTTTTAAAATATTCTTCCTTCAATTGAATTTATTTGATTTCATGCTAAGTGATTTCATTTTATATTTTTATTTAATTACTTTATAATGAATGCTGAAATAAATTAAGTACAAACAATTATGATGCGTTATATTTGAACCTATAAGTGTGCATATACAACATCTTGTATGTACATTTTATGAGAAATACACTCAATATGTCGCAATTTGATTGAAAAAAAACAACAAAAAACTCAAATCTGGGCTTTATAACGCTTGTAGAAGGAATTAGTGTTAATGGAAATGTGGAGGTGAATGGTTCATATCCTGACAACACAGCTAGGGATGAATATATTTCTATTGGTCAACAACTAATGAGAAAGTCACATTGAAAATTATTGAAATAAAGAAGTTTCAAGGATTTACTTAAGTAATTACTTGAGAAATCTCACAAAAGTTGAAAGATACATTAAAAATTTGAGGTGATTAAAATGACCTAATTGTGTGTTTTTTAAAACTCATCTAACCTACTTTATGGAGAGATCAAATAAGAAAACCATTTTATCACTTGAAAACTCGTTATCTAACGGAAAACAAGTGAAATTACCAAATTTATTTAATGTCAGATGGAAGTGTTGTTGGCCATAGGGATATACTATTTTAGAGTAAATTCGGGTTTAGTCTAAAATTTGATAATATAAAACAATTTTCATTCAAAATGTGCATGTTCACTTAGGTTTCGGCTTATATTGTTATCCATTTTCAATTGCAAATTTCTTCATTTCGATAACAGCTCCCTTCTCGCTATCAGATTACCCCAGGATGGTTTATAAGGGAGGCCGAAACGTCGATGATTATTTAAAAATGCTCATTTTGAAAAAAAGCCAGTACAAGTCCATGAATAGCATATATGGGGAGTTGTAGCCAATCTCAGCCTCCTCGGAAGGCTATTCGATAACGAGCAATCCCATATAACATTCTTCTACTCCACAAGTAAAATAAAGTAATCACTAAAAGGAAAATTTTAAATGGAGTTTTAAAAAACTTTTTTGTGTCTGTTGAAGACATTTTGTTATTTCGCCCTTCAGTCTCTCTGTAGATTGGTGGTTGTACAAATATTTAAAAAAAATAAAATTTAAAAAAGGAATACTTCAAGGGTGGTTTTTTACTGAAATATATAGATTTGTTTGTTTTTTATAAAATATTGAAAGTTGTTATTTCTTAATTAAAATTGGCATAAAATCATGCTGTGATGTAAATTAAAAAAAAAAATTAAACTAAAGAGAAAGTAATTTCTACAGAAACCATAGAGTGACCTTTTTTTCTCAAATATTAACCATCCATGTTTTAAATTAACCATGAATAAGAATTGCATTTTATTGATATTAGATGGGATTATTAACTCTTTCAAACTAATGTATGTGGAATATATTCTACTAAGTATTTTCTGTTTTATGAATACAGTTTTATTTATGTAAGAGCTGACATGGGTGATAATGTAGGGTGGTAGTGATGGATCTAGTCAAAGTACTGCAGAACGCTACTCTCAGAGCTTGCCTTGCTACTACTAGAGCAACGGAAATGTAGTTTACTATCCTAAGTAAACTACATTATCTCTCTTGTCTATCGAGTTGGGGACCAACCATCGGATTAATATATTAATAAATGATTTTGGACCGAGTACACTAGCAACTAAAGCTGGCCTGAAATCCACCATCTTAGAAACAAACTTGTCTGTCTCTTTTCTTTACTTTAGGCCAACTCCTTCCTACCTTCACATACATACCTCCTGAAGGCATAAATTTTACAAAAAATTTAAAAAAAATTAGTTCCATTATTTTTCAAGAAGAAGAGAATTCGCCCTCGAAAAGAAATTAAAATAAACCTGAAATAAATTTTTTGTCTCCTACTCTTCACTTCTACTGTCGTAAAACACTCAGAAACTTTCAAAATATTACACTTTTTATCCATATCAATCGATCAGGTCTGTCTAAAATTATTCTAAAAGTAGGGGTAGGAACACATTTTATTTTAAATCTATTATCGCCTCTCCACTGTTAATTTTATCTAAGAAGACAAGCATTTATTCTACCCATNTTTTTAAATATCATGAGAAGTGATAAGGTTAAATGGAGAGGGAAATATGTGAGGGTCGTAGCTTACAAGAGTCCACACAGCCATTCGTGCCAAGAGGTCGTAAGTGAATTGTACGCAAGCTGATGAAGAATATCATTCAACTCAAGTTAATGAGTTAGCTGTGTAAGTCATCAGATTTCCATGAAAGGTTTGTATTTATTCAGGAGAGGAAACTCAACTTCAATTGGTTTTTTACTTTAAAAGATTCCTTATTTTTAATGAATTATGGTAAATAAGTTATGTTCCACGCGTTTAACTATCAATTATTCAATAGTTATTGGAAATAGTTCAACTATAATATTCTAAGTATACTGGAAATTTAAAATATGGTGTAGTTTAAGTCTTAAGAAGTTTTTCATTTAAAACTTTCAATTCCATACCCCAATGCCAATTTGAAATTTTCTATTACTCTATATCATTTCATATATAGATTTAAGTTTAATAAAATACCTTTAAGTTTACAATGTGTGTTCAAACCAGTTAAAATTCATAGTTTGTACATCAATTCAAAGAGATAAATAATATCAGTGTTGATTGGAAATTAGTGATTAGTCCAATCAGAATTCATGTCTGATAAATGTGGCAGGTGAAACATATGGTGGACAAAGGGTTTTATTACCCATGTTTGAGCCATTTTATATGTATATTTTTTTTAACACTCTTGGTAGAGTATTAAATGGACATATATAACCTAATATTTTGTTCACAACTTTACAATAAATACTACTTTTTTTTAGTTATTTATTTATTCAGTTATTACTACTTATCTATCACATATTAAAAATGAGACTTGACATGAAGGCCATCATGAGAATTTTGCAGCAGATCTATAGACACCACTCGGACCGGTATTTAATAACAAAAAGTCCCTACGATAAAAAAGATAGAAACTTGTCATTTCTGAAACGGTTCGGTTTCACTCTGAGCGACAGACAGAAAATAGATTCATTTGTAGCCCATAGAGCTTTTTATCGTGAAATACTTAAGCTGAAGTAATTATTTCGCCCCTCCCCCATCAGAAAGGGGGGGGGGGTGAGAAATAATTGTATGTAATTCAAGCAAGAGTGACCTTAAGAAAGGTTTTTAATTGACGTAGAGGATGCTCTGTAATAACGATAGTGAAGGTAAGAGAAATGGTGAGGGGTGGGGGGTGAGGGGTGGTCAAGCAGGCTAAGAGGGAGAGTGCGTGAGGATTCCAGGCAAGGCCGCGGCGGAAGGAGGTCAGTTGCAGAGGGGTGACAGGTGTAGGTGTGCTACTGTATCTCATGGGGGTGGGTATATCTGTAGGGGACTATCCCTTAACTAAACCTCCACTTATTCAAAGGTAGTCCTAGTTTGGGGGTGCTACTGTCCTAGTCCAGGCGGAAGGAGGTCAGTTGCAGAGGGGTGACAGGTGTAGGGGTGCTACTGCATCTCATGGGGGGGGGGCATATCAGTAGGGGTCTATCTCTTAACTAAACCTCCACTTGTTCAAAGGTAGTCCTAGTCCGACAGGTGAGACACAAGAGGAATGTGTCAACATTGGAACAAATATCTTTGAGGATCGTTAGACGGGTATTCTAACTAATCGCATAAATATCCAGACTTATGCGAGAAATATTAGCGTTGAGAGTATTAAGCAATCATCTTAGCTTTGTAATCGATGGAATGTCCCCACAACATATATCTATAACAAAGGAATAATTCAATAATAAATAGTAAAGATACGTCCGTTCTTAACTTGGTAAAGGAACAATAATATTATTTTGTCCTTCTTCCTGGCATCATTTGTTAGCTGTAGAACTAGAGGGGCTAAGATAAACATGGATTGCTTTAAATTATTTGACTGAGTTAGGACTGATTTCCAAGTTAGGGGGGAAGAGTCTTAATTATTATTGCTTATTGAAGTAATTAATTATTTAATATTGTCTATGTCTATATATTGTCTATATAATATTTAATATGTCTTTTTAGAGAACACTAGTAACAGAAGCTGGTATAAATTAAGTAAATATTAAATGTAAATAAAAACAAATCTTTGTAATGTAAATCAGAGAAGATGACTGGTCCCAGTGTGTTTCCTTGAGTGACTCCAAAGTCGACGCTGTATCGATTAATTGTCATGTTATCTATGCGGTCTGTATTCTTTGTGGAGACTCGTGGGATGTGAACCACTGTAGTACTTCCCCTTCTATATAGTACTCTCAAGATAGTGAATTGGTTTATCTCTAAATTCCACCTGTCTCATGTCTGATTTCTACTAAAAATGATTTCTTTATAATCCAAACCGAAATTCGTTTATTATATTTTTTTATAGAAAATATTATGGCCCACCCTAACAATCGATTGTGTATAATATTTTTAAATATCTTTTTTAATATGTGTTTAAATGAAAATGAAATAAAACTATTTTATTCTATCAATTTTTTTTTCGTATCAAGTCACTTTACGTTAATAGTAATAGATAAATTAAGATATCAATTTCGGTCTCCTTCTAACCCCCCCCCCTTTCCCTATCCGTCGGGCGTTTCAACTCTTTACGAACTCATCCTACAGAAGTTTTTGTACCGAATTCGGTGTCATTTTTTTAAGTATTGTACACCCATCATCTCGTATAGGCAAGTGTTTGTTTGTGTGTGTGTGTGTGTATGTGTGGGTGTGTATAAAATAAGAACAGAAGAAAGAAGTTGTCTAATGAGCACACTAATTGAGAAGATTACAATGAGTATTACATTTTTGAGGAGACATCTCGCCCTTCGTCGGTGGGGGGGTGTAGAGAAACTGAAGAGACTTTCTCAATAAGTGCACTATTATAGATTTATATATATATATATATATATATACGAAGAATTGCAATTTGTCAGTGGAATACGATCTACAAATAAGCCAGAAAAGTCTCAAGTTGGTATTTCAGATTTTCTTTTGGTGTTGTTTTGTGTTTGTTGTAGAGTATCATTAAAAAGTTTTTGAAGCTATTTGTAAATAATCCCGCACTTTCAAAATGTGTTTTTCCCTTAATGATTGCACACTTGATAATTTTATCACTCTCCTAGATTTCCCCAAGAATTTGGTTCACGATTTATGAAATTGGAATGATACTAGGCCCTATGTGTGCAGTGTTTCCTAANAGCGATATATTCGTCGGCCTCGGAGGTTGGACTCTCGACACTAGTGCGGGGAATTTAATAACTTATCAGACTTGTCTCGGTAGCATAAGTGGCAAATGCACCGGCCCGGAAAGCAGGAGATCCAGGTTCGAGTCCTGGCTGGGACAGATAGATTTTTTATTCTATTTCCTCTCATTAATTGTTTAAAATTTATGTGGGATAATAAACCACAACTAAATTAATATTTATAAATGAAAATTAAAAAAGTAAATAACGAGAGTCGATAAATAGCTAGACAATGTCAGCTCCTTCGACCATAAGAAGATGTATTCATCTTTCTCGTGGGTTAGGCTCTCGCTAATGAGTTGGGAATTTAATAAGTTATCTAGCTCATCCCGGTGGTGTAATGGAAACATACCGGCCCGGAAAGCAGAAGATACAGGTTCGAGTCCTGGCTGGGACAGATAGATTTTTTATTCTATTCCCTCGCATTAATTGTTTTAAATTTAAATTGTTTATTCAAAAATAGGAATATTTCTGTTTTAATTATTGTTTATTCGAAGATCAGAATATTTCTTTTTTAATTACCCAATCACCAAAAGAAAATATAATTCTGAATAATTCTCTTTAACATACCATAGATAATGAATTAGTGTAATGGACTATGTGCCAATTATATTTTAAATCACTTAGCAGTTACACTTTTAAGATAAACTTAAATGATATTCATTATTTAAAAATACTTATGTTCTATTTAAAGAAATATTAATTAGCTATAATCTGGAAATGCAAAAGTTGGGGAAAAACAACATTAGTTTTTTCAACTACAAGGGAAGTCAATGACATCACCTTCTGGTTCCTAAATTAAAGAAAAAAAAAGCAAACATATGCGTAACATGGGTTTCACCCAAGAACTCCTGGCCTATAAAGAAACAGGTTTTTAGAACATCTGTAAAATTTTCGAGAAACTTGTGTGTACGATGATAACGTAACCTGAATAGTTTGATAAGCCTGATCGACATACATTGCTATATAATGGGGTTAGAAGTTAATATTCTAAATGTCTGTTGAATACGGTTATTTTTATGTAGTTAAAACAAACAATAACGTTCGTTACGCAGGAACACAGTCTCATTTTTTATATCGGACATAGGTTTTTCATCTTACGAGCCGGGGAGGGCGTATAAGTGACAATATCCAGTTTTCATGTGGATTGGCAGAGATGATTGAGACTGACTCTTCAGGCAGGGGGTAGGCCTCTGTGTTGAGGGACCCCACTGTAATTCCTTTGCTCGCTGTACGTAGCCTTCTTCCGCTCGGCTTCTACGCCAGAGGAATCATTGCTGCCTTATTCTTCTTACGCCAATTTCTCTCAGTTGGCAACTTTGCAAAATCTTGTTAATGGAACTCGTTAACTACCATTGTAGTGCCACACTGACACCGGAGCTTATATCTGTACCATTGTTACTGTCTCTCGTATCCATTCTTCTCCTGTATCTGTTAGGGTCTCGCATTCCTGGCGCTGCGGGTTCAAATCCCACCCAGGGCAAGCTATTTTCTATAAATAAAAGCTGGACCTGATCCATGTAATTTATAATGGAGTAGCAACCCCAGCGAGAATCATAGCTCCTCACTCCAGGACCCTCAGTGGTTGAATGAGATAATTAAAAAAAAAAAGTCCTTTTCTTATGTACGTAGTAATAAATATATTATCAACATTATACTGACAATATATATATGTTACTGCGGAAGTTCAATCGAACTTGCCACTCGTAAGTTAATTTATACACGACTCAGTGTGAGAACATAGAAAATGGTGGGCTTGAAGTGCTGCACGAAAAGATTAGACGGGAAATGAGTTCCGCCTTTAAATCTAAAACTCGTTACTGTGCACCTTAATATTAAAATTTCCTTGCGAAGTATCCTCAGACAACACGGCTCTCTGGAAGGCATTGCATATCGTATATACAGAGATATAGATACTTATCTTGAGGTATTCTATAACCCCCTTCCCTGGTGTGATCAACCCCCATACGGTGGCCTACTGTCTCCCATATAGAAGATTTCAGCTTGTCATTGCCTTTATACTTTAACGTTATTTTTAGTTGCCATCTACATATGGTTACATCTATGCAATGCGGCCGGTAGATATTACCTTCAGATCGCAATCTTTAAAGATAGATTATATATATTTATTCTTAAATATTGTTCTGCTTTTGGCTTCTAGAGTTTACAAATTCAGCATGTTTCTGCAGCATTCAGTATACGAGAGTAAATATTAGGTTTCTATCTACTAATGCCTGCCCTACTGAAGAGTTGAGCTTTTTTTGCCTTTGCTGCTTACAGTCATTGCCTTCTAGATAATGGCATCCATAGGACCACATAGTTTTGGTAGAATTGAACGTACGAATAATGACCATTCTATCTCGAGGACAACATATCTGTTAACTTAAAGTTGCATCGGTTGTACTTTCTGGTCGGAGCTTTTACAGTCATGCCTTTGGTTATAGGTAACAGAATACCACCTCCTCATTCAGTCCCTTGATGATTAGTTTCAGCTCTTGTGAGATCTCTGCCTCTTGGCAACGTTCAACAGACAGATCTATACTCTACATCTAGCGGTCAGTAGCGGCTATAATGAACTCCGACTCGATTCCCGTTTTCCACCTAAAAGAGCTGAGTTGGAAGGCACCAGGCGAGCAGATGCCACTGTAGCTTTACGATGCCACAGATCCCACATAGCTGTCAGCTGACCTTAGCTATGCGCGCCCAGCTGGCGAGGGTAAGTGGGGCGCACGCGGTCCTTAGCCCACCCCTATATGGACAGATATTTTCAGACTTACACATCGCACCAAGGGCACCTCTCCACATCACTTCTACTTTCTGCCTACCCCTTCCCCTACTGTCCTCAAATACTAATCTATCCACCAGGGATGGCTCACAGTCTAAAAAAAAAANCAGGCTCCTCGCCATTTTATATGGGGGACGGCATACAAATACATTCTGTATCTAGTCGGGCATCTTTAGCTAATACACAGTACACAATACTGGAACAGCAAGTTATTCACATCAGTCCCAAAAAAAAAAACCATCCAAAACGGACTCCAAATAAATTACCAACAAATGATACTTATGGTTCATAAGTACATCAATAGATGAGGAACAGCCAGAAAGAAGTTTTAAATAATTTTTGTAAGAAATATTTAACAAGAAATTATTCTCTAAAGACAACATTTCGGTTCGAAATGCAGGACATCTTCAGAACTTGTGATCTTGGCAGAAATTATCTGGCAAGCCTGGATGACAAGTGACATTAGGTTCATTTTTCATTAAATAATTTTGTTTTTGTTCTTCATGATCGAACCTCAACTTCTGATTTACTGATTCAGCTTTTAGGGAATGCGACACACGGAGTGCAATTCTTCCATGTCTTGCTTGGGAGTTAGCATTTAGGTCCCCTTAAAGTTCTACCCTAAAACATGTATATAACATATATATACAAAGGTAAAAGAATAGTAAAAAAGCTAAAAAATGTTAAACTTGTTAAATTCACGATGTATGCCAAAATTGTTGAACACAAGTAACAAACAAATATTGAATTTTAGGATCATAATTTTACGTATAATTTAAAATTTAATTCAAAAAATTAAATAAATAAAAAAAACAGGTTTTTAAACATAAAAAATATATACATTTTGCTATTGTTGCCAATAGGCTTGAAGGGAGGAGGGTTTAGGGAGGTAGGGAGGATAAAATAAATACATACGTTATAAGTGTTACCCATAAATATTGGCTGATAAATCATTTTCGTTAGAATTTCATTTTTGCTTAAAAAATCTTGTATGCAAAGCATCGCTTTAATTTGTAGATGGCGGCAGTAACACCTTCCGAGGCCAAGAAATAATAAAACTTACTGCAAATCACCCGGTTATGAATTAATTACCGGTAAATTCTCTGGCCTAATCTTCACAAGAAGGCAATAGTATTTTTGAGCTACATTTATATAATATTCTGAAATATTCCGATATAATACTATTTCCCAAACCTGGAAAATCACTACATAACCCCTTATCCTATCTTCCTATAAGTCTCCTTCCTACACTTTCAAAGGTTATCGAAAAAATACTGTTAAAACGAATGATGCCTTCCATAGAACCCTTCAATATCTTCTAAATCATCAGTTTGGCTTCAGAAGTAAGCATTCTACTGTCCAGCAAGTGTTTCGCGTCGTAGACTACATTTCCTCTTCCCTTGAGCGCAAAGAGTACTGCCCAGGAGCTTTTTTGGATGTTTCCCAAGCATTTGATAAAGTCTGGCACAGTGGTCTTCTGTTTAAACTGAAATCCATACTTCCTAGTAACACCTTAAGTCTTACATATCCAACCGTTTCGTTAGGGTTCGGCAAGGATTAGATTACTCTGATTTCTACCAAGTGGAAGCGGGAGTTCCTCAAGGTAGTGTGCTTGGACCTATCCTATTTATCCTATACAGTGTTTACCCACACAAGTGATATAATCCTCTTAGCTCTTTTTTGCAAATGACAAGGCTTTCCTATCTTCACACCCCGAGCCTAAAACTGCTACTAAAAATCTACAAGATCATCCAAAAAAAAATCAAACAGTAGTGTGGCAAACGGATAATAAAAATCCAAAATGCGTTCAAGTTAATTTCCAATTGCGGAAAAAGGACTTTCCTGAAATTGTGAAATTTAATGTTCTTTTAAAGCATTCAAATTATATTCGTTACATTGGGTTTCAACTTGACTCAGGACTTACATGGGGCTAACACACTAAAATTAAAAGAAAAGAACTCATTCGGCGATATGGACATGTTTTTCTTGTGCTAATGAATTTATTTCATGAAGGGATTTCAAAAACTGATAGGTGTGGATACAGTATTACCTAATGTCACAACCCTTCTCTAGCCCCTCCTTAAGTAGTTCACTTTCTCAAGCTTATAACATATGAGACTCTAATGCTTAATATGCTTACTCACACTTTATTTAATGACTGTTGCGTCGCTATTCCCCTGTTTTGGACACACAATCCTACGCAAACGTAAACTCACGTGCTCCACTCAGTTTGATGACGTCATTCTCCAGCTGTTAATCATTCATGGAAATTGTTTCCCCCTCCTTTTTTGAAGTTTTCCCACAAACTTCTGCTGAGCGGTCTCACAAATATCTCTCGTTCAATCGCCCACTCTCATATAAATTTGAAAGCCTATAAATATGTCAGCTGAATGAGTTTTTATTAATGGCATTCCTCCAGGAAAAATTATTTCTCTTTAGGATAATCTTTTGATTTAAGAACGTTTGCCGAATTTCGAAGAGAAAACATTTGTCTATTAATAAAATATCGTTGACAGTATTTGTGTACATTAAAATTAATGTCTGTATCATGTAACACAAACAAATTTTCCCCAAACACACACATATGCAGCTGACAGAGACATCCCACCACGATCTACTTACATTTCATGCCCAGTGAAAGGACAACATTATAATCCTTTCAAAATTTACCATTTTCCTAATATTTTAATATTCTTATTTTTAACCATGACAACTGTATCATTTTATAGTTGAAATATTTTCTTTTTAAATCGATTGATAATATTAATAACATACAAAATTTAAAATATTAATAATCTCATTGTATTTTATTGGCTTCTGATACACTTATTTAAATATGTGAAACTAATTTAATTTTCTTACCTTATCATTTTATGTATATACATTATGGATTTAATTATATTTAATTAAATATTTATTATGTCATTGCCTTCTNAGCAATCTGTTACTGTGACTCCTATTCTAACCTCAGAGCACCAGAGTTACACCCCTAGGCATTCGATTGCTGCCAATAAAGAAATCAAACTACTTATCCCAGTCGTCCAAAAAAAATTTTTTTTGTGTGTGGTGGTCCAAGGTCTTCTCCCCAATATTTTTAAATACGTACGCTATGAAACTTATAGCGCCAATTTTTAATGTCCGATGGATAAACATATGAAAAATATGAACTTTTTTTTTTTTTTTCTGTACAGGGAACTATATAGAGATATATTATGTTATTCTTAGGTAAACTTCTGTTTATGCCGAATTACCGACGGTGAAGTTCAGTTCTGAACTCTCCAGATTCAAATCATGATGAAAATTGTTGTAAAGTAATCCCATATTTTATTATTAATTTGAATCGTACAGGAAGCCAGAAAAAAATATCTCTACCTTAGCCGGGGATCGCACCCGGGTCTCCCCCTATTGGGGAGGGGGGGGGCGTTAACAGATTCAATTTTCATATTTTATTAGTAAAATAGTTCAGTTATCGTTTTAATAGTAAAGAGTATAGAGGGGTCAGTTGTCCTGATATCAAATATGCTGGTCTGTTGCACTACTTTATTTTTTAGGTAAATTAACTCATAAATGAGGAAACAGACCTGATGATATTAGAATGGTAGGAGGCTGATATGTTTTCAGTGACAGCTTTCAGAAATCTCTTCCTTCTATGCACAAGAGTGTCCTGCCAGGATAATGTGTGCAAATGTATTCCTGGAGGGAAATACGTTGGAAGCCTTGGCTTGGGACTGGCTTGGGTCCAATGTGGTGCGACATCTGTCTGAACATAAGAAGAGTCGGTCCATGTGCTTCTGAAGTCTTCTCATTGGCTAGAATCGTACTCTACAAAGTGCCCAATCAGTTTGCCGGAATCGGTCTGCACGGGAAATGCCACTTCACTTTGGTGCATTTATTCAAAGGGGACTTAGATTGAGCGTAGATGTTTTCAAAACCTGGAGTTTATGCCTTCATAACATTTACAGCAGAAATAGCCACATTTAAAGGGTTCCTCTCGATCGAGAAAATTAAATAAAGCCATTCGCCAGAGCAAAGAAAGAGTGTGTGTGGGGGGGGGGGGGGTAGTATTTAATATTATAATTTTTTTATCGTAATTGTAAATTTTATTAGTTAAAAATATTAAATTTACACTCAAATTAGAGTTAAACTTAGTTTTAAAATAAACTAATTACTATTTCACAATAAATTTTAAACGTTTATTTTCCTTAGTTTGGACTATTACCTTTCACTGAAAAAGTATAAAATTGTGCACGACCTTCACTCAAAGCTCTAAAACAAAATAGACGAATTAAGGATTATACTATCGTCCTGCTAAGCATATTGATGATGCCGAATGATGAGTGCACTCCTTGGAACGCCTAGTGGCTTCGATCTGTGGGTTTGAGTCTGGCCTCTTGACTCTTATCGAGAAATGAAAACTAACCTAAAACCTAAAAAAATGGTTAAAATACGGTGGCTTCCTTTAGATAGCCTCCCGCACTATGACCTTGGGGGGGGGGGGGATCCCCACCCTCCCGAGTCTTCCCATTCCCAAATGCGGCTCTGCGACGTACTATTTCTAGTTGCCATTCCAAACAGCTTCCCTATAGACGTTCACGAGCGCGAGACGCAATTCCCAGGGAAGTATTACTCCATCTCGGCTTGGTTTGCGAAGGCTAGAAGTGACGTGTGATTTGTCGATCCAGCCACTCGAGAAAACAAATCTCTGCATCGATTGCGCCAGTTGGAGGATGTTGTTCTCAACGACCTCCATTTTGGAATCGCCGTTCCCTCCAAGAACATCTTCCGCCAACTTCCGTAAGATATATGTACACGTAATCTCTTACTTCCAAATTTATATTTGTAACAAGCCTGAACAATTTACTGTGCATTCTTTTCTTCTTTCATTGTTAATAGTCAGATCAAATTAATAGTTTGAGTAGGAAATGGTTTAGGATAACTGGATAATATAACACATTCTCAATGTACTCCAGTACGAATTTCTGTCCTCTTAAATTGGATGAAGGGGGGAGGAGCAGGATGACGAATTCCTGTGTCACCTACAAATTTCTTTCCGATGCCCAGCCCCCTGGCGAATTTCAAGAACCTCCTTCGTAAATTTCAAACTGTATTTAAGTCCCTCTGATGACAGGATGCCATCAAATCCCCATTAACCTACAGTAGTATGAGTAAATATTGTAAATTTATTACGTAATGATTTATATACTTGGATCTTGAAATTATGTGAACTAAATTGAAATAATAAATACATTAATAATTATAAAATTGTAATTTAAACACATAAAATTACTTATTTATTTAAATCCTTTGATAAAAGTACGATATTAAAGCAGAATTTCAACATTTAGAAACAAAAAATAACTTTATCACGTGAAAAAAGAGAAAAAAATATGATGCCAGACATACATAATGCAAGAAAAATGTAAATTAATTAATTGCATGTATTTTTTTTTACACAATTTAATTTTTTTAATTTGGTCGGCATACCATTCATTTTCAGCCTTTGAGGCACAAATATTTTATTAATGTGGCAGTACATATATCCTTGAATCATTGTCAGCATTGTAAATTTTTACAATGTAATTTTAATATATTAAAAAATATGCTTTTTAAAATTTTTTAATAATTTATTGGCTTCTTTATTTTTGAATAGCTATAAAATTAGTGGCCAGCAGAATGGAATAAATAAGAATGTGCTGTGCTTAACAAGTAAAAAATGATATGTGGTTAATAATTATGTAAATTTTACTTCATAAGACCCAAATTAACACTGTCATATCTTGTAAAATTTTCAGACAGACTTTATATGCAGTTTTTATTAGGAGCCTAAACTGACTTTCCGCTGAAAAAAAAAGAAAGAAATTCAACAAAATTGTAAATATCTTTATCAGCTTAATATTTTGTTGTGGATGAATAAAAGGTGCCTTTTAAGGCTACCTTTCAGAGTAAATTTAAAATTACATTCAGAACAAGGAAATTGCGGTTCTCTGTTGCATTCGTACTTCTGATGACTCCAAAGAGAATTTCTATACTTGTATCTTCTAAAGCATGTGTTGCATTGAAATGGCTTTAACACTGTCTCTGAAAATTTAAGAAAAAAAATTACTTAGTGAAACAACTGTGCTGCTAATTCATCTATCATAAAGAAAAAAATAAGGTAAAAAAAATTCAAAATAGCTAAAAGTAAGGATTTTTTTCCTTCCAAATATTCACAAAATTTTAGAAAGGAAATATTTAGAACATAAATTAATAAAATAAAATTACTCAGCAAGGAGTAATTATATTTTACTTTAATTTAAAAAAAAAAGTAGCACATCTAAGATGTGGTTTTATTTTATGATATTTTAGAGTTAGGGCGATTATATTATGGTCGTCAGGGCTCAAAATCTTAACAATGGCTATATGGGTGAGAGTTCAAATTGGGAAGTGGGCTGTATGAAACGGGGGAAAAAAATATTAAAATGTAGTAATTTGAATGGTTAACTCACTTTAATTAAATAAAAAATTAAAAAGAGAAAACATATTAAATAAAATAAATTGGAAAGCTGATGAAATGTATCAAATACATTTTCATTTTATTTTATCAACAAAAAAACTGTGTTTTTGAGATTAAAAAAAAGGTCTAAAAGTGACAAATATTAAATTAATCACATATAAATTATAATGATAGCTTTCCAAATTATTTATATTTATTTATATTGCAAGTAAAACTGAAAATGTGAATATTACTAAATAACCATTGAAGGTTATAATTTTATTTTTTATATGTAAGACCTATCATGACTTACACAGTAATGTATATATATNTATATATATATAAAAGACATTTTGTTCAGTTTAGTGCTTTAATTAATTGATGTGTGTTGCAAGCGGAGTAACAGTTGTTCACTATCTCTATGATGTTTCAATGATGCTACATTACAATCTATATTTCACGAAAATATGAGAAATTTGAGTTGCATCAAATGTTATTTACATGATTAGTGTACTCGAGACAGGTCTGATATAAGTAGCCAAGCAATCTGTTACTGTGACTCCTATTCTAACCTCAGAGCACCAGAGTTACACCCCTAGGCATTCGATTGCTGCCAATAAAGAAATCAAACTACTTATCCCAGTCGTCCAAAAAAAATTTTTTTTGTGTGTGGTGGTCCAAGGTCTTCTCCCCAATATTTTTAAATACGTACGCTATGAAACTTATAGCGCCAATTTTTAATGTCCGATGGATAAACATATGAAAAATATGAACTTTTTTTTTTTTTTTCTGTACAGGGAACTATATAGAGATATATTATGTTATTCTTAGGTAAACTTCTGTTTATGCCGAATTACCGACGGTGAAGTTCAGTTCTGAACTCTCCAGATTCAAATCATGATGAAAATTGTTGTAAAGTAATCCCATATTTTATTATTAATTTGAATCGTACAGGAAGCCAGAAAAAAATATCTCTACCTTAGCCGGGGATCGCACCCGGGTCTCCCCCTATTGGGGAGGGGGGGGGCGTTAACAGATTCAATTTTCATATTTTATTAGTAAAATAGTTCAGTTATCGTTTTAATAGTAAAGAGTATAGAGGGGTCAGTTGTCCTGATATCAAATATGCTGGTCTGTTGCACTACTTTATTTTTTAGGTAAATTAACTCATAAATGAGGAAACAGACCTGATGATATTAGAATGGTAGGAGGCTGATATGTTTTCAGTGACAGCTTTCAGAAATCTCTTCCTTCTATGCACAAGAGTGTCCTGCCAGGATAATGTGTGCAAATGTATTCCTGGAGGGAAATACGTTGGAAGCCTTGGCTTGGGACTGGCTTGGGTCCAATGTGGTGCGACATCTGTCTGAACATAAGAAGAGTCGGTCCATGTGCTTCTGAAGTCTTCTCATTGGCTAGAATCGTACTCTACAAAGTGCCCAATCAGTTT
The DNA here is from genome assembly GCA_000696205.2 of Oncopeltus fasciatus. Classification (NCBI taxonomy): domain Eukaryota; kingdom Metazoa; phylum Arthropoda; class Insecta; order Hemiptera; family Lygaeidae; genus Oncopeltus; species Oncopeltus fasciatus. The sequence goes on along the minus strand of KZ807785.1, from coordinate 301,388 downwards.
GCCGGAATCGGTCTGCACGGGAAATGCCACTTCACTTTGGTGCATTTATTCAAAGGGGACTTAGATTGAGCGTAGATGTTTTCAAAACCTGGAGTTTATGCCTTCATAACATTTACAGCAGAAATAGCCACATTTAAAGGGTTCCTCTCGATCGAGAAAATTAAATAAAGCCATTCGCCAGAGCAAAGAAAGAGTGTGTGTGGGGGGGGGGGGGTAGCTGAGAGGACCGATTTCAGTTAATGTCGTATCCTTATTGTTTGGTCTAAATTGGGAAGGTATCGAGAAATAAAAGCTTGCTTTAGTTCTACACGGACTTGTAGAATAGGGTGGCTACATCTATACATGAAAGAGGTTAAAAAGAAGCTACATAAAAAAATAAAGATCAATGTGATTATTTGTATCAAGAGGCTATGCGTTGAACAAATATTTAACGATATAAAATCATTTTTGGCTCTCACTCATACTTTTCTCCCTAGTTTATGACGAGTTTGGGATGTTTTGTGATTTTTTCATATTTGTCAATGTCCACAATTCTTATGTACTGGTTGTGTGCGATGAAATATGTTAAATGTAGTCTGTTTTATGAGCATTTAGGACTCTGCTTTGTATAGCTGTGTACCACTATAAATCTGCCGTACTAGAGAGCAGTGTCGTCAGTACATCAGAGAGGGGCCTCTCACTTGTCACTTTGCTGAAGCCTTGAGACCACCTTCCTGCAGCCATCAGTGATTTGCATGCCGTCCCACCACCGTTGCATTTCCCCTTCAGCTAATCTCCACTAATCACTAATCTTCTAGGAGCAGAACCACATACTAGGAAGTCTCACTCTCTACACGTCTAAGGGCGACCTCTACACGTCTTAATTCCCTTTCTTTCTCTCCGCCATATCCAGACATCCTTGCTAACTGGGTTTCTGTAATTATATCTTGAGGCACAAATTGATATCAATTGGAATAACTGCACTTGCTTTTATGTACATTTAATTAGGAAATGATTAATTATTGTGAGTGGTATAAGGCGTTGATTGTTTTTTAATATTTATTTACAGAAAAGTTTCAAAAATTAGAGATGAATAGTTCTTTATACAATTTGTTCGTAATTTCTCTATTATTTGTTATAACAATACATTTATACATATACTATAAAAAATTTCAATTATATTAATAATACTTTTATCAAAAATATATTTTCTATCAGGTATAATCTAATATTATAACTCATTTGTTTCATTAAAATATACATTTATTCTTTTTATAACAAGAATTATTAATTATTGGAAAATTTAATACTATACTCGGCTATCTGTATTTATATATCTATAAATCTTTTTGTATTTCTCTTTAAATTTGCCTTCATTCTTCTTTCTTACTTATTACCTTTTGTCACTAATGTTTATTTTTAAAAGTTTGCAGAATAAATTATATCAAAATTATTTTCAGTTCATAATATATGATTTAGTTAAATGTTTGAATTTAAATCCATATAATTAATAGAAGTATGTATAAAATAACATTTAAAGGCGTATTCCAAATGATATATTAATGTATAAGAGAGTGGCTCAAGTAGAAATCAGCTGATCGTGACAAGGCGCGGCTCTAACTCGAATTCTCACGATCTCAGTCGCTAGTACTCAAGAGGAGTCCCTCAAGGTGCAAAACTAGTGCCCATTATTATTTTTTTTTTTTTTTCTAAAAAAGAGAACAACTTTAATGGAACGAATTGAAAATACCAGTTCTGTCAACTAACATGACTTTCATCTCGCTTTAAGTTAGTTTAAATTGAGTTTCTGAAGCCTTAATTGTAGATATAAATAAATAAATGCTCTTTCTTTCTTTTTCATTTTTCAACATTATTTTATAGAGAAGCAAAATATTTTGTTTACCCACACTTTTAATAAGAGTTGTGTATAGTATAGCGTTTGTGTCTCACGCTATCGACTTGTATAGCAATATATTTATTTATTATTCTTTTATCTACATGTAGGGAAGTACATGAAAGTTTTATTCATTTCTGTGTAAAATGAACAATATAAACCAAATACAGATGTACTTGTGTAAATATAGTTATAACGAACTTTTTAAAAGGCGTATTAATGAAAATATTTATGAATATAAGTTTTCTTCTTTGTCTTTTCAAATAAAATTGCAGTATGCCACTTTATCCCTATCCACCATTAACTATACACGTGAAATGTGCTAAGTTTACACATCTCCTGTGCGTCAGATATCTCTCCTCAGCTAGTAGTTGTGCGGGACTCTATATCGGAGGAGCAGGGGGCCCAGCGTGCACCTTGAGGTACACAGTCTTGACCCTATTCCCGTCCGGGACAAACATGGAAACTTGAAGGAGGCCTGAGGTCGCGGGCAACACCTGTTAAGCGAGGACCCCCTCTCCCCCACTCAGTCCGCTGGAAAATTAGCGGGTTCGATTTCCGTAAGCGTACTCTGAGAAAACTGACATGTGCCTGGAACATTGGCGCCACAATCCTACCCGTCTTGTCGGAGGAGATCTCGTAGTTGGCCAGATCGCATGATCACGCAAGGTTAGCGGGTCGACTTGTGTATTGCTCACAGGGCGTTCGGAGAATTATAAGTTCATGGTTTTGGAAAGTTTGGTCACACAAATTCTATATATTGGAAGGACAATTTTCACTGTCACGAAAGTATTAAATGAGTACTTGAATTCGTTTAGAAGATTTGCAGTTAGGCACTCACTCAATCTAATTGAGTAGTACGATGACTAGAGTTATTGCAAAATTGTTTAACGATTAGTCATAGAAGAAGATAAAAATATATAATGTTGTACTTGATGTAGTTTCGTAAACTACCCATAGACACATTCGCGCGTACACATATGTGTGTATTTTCTCTTTGTGGCCGACTATATTAATAATAAAGCTGTATTTGGGCTTGTTCTTGCAAACCACCTGAAGAGTACGATAAATAGAGAGGGGGTAGGGATATAGAGCATGAAGAATTCGTCAATATATTCAAAACATACAAAACTTGGAGTATCGTACTTCCAAAGTGTCTCTTTATCTCTATTTATTATCAGTAGAGAATTTTTGTTTGGAGTCGGTAAATTTAATCCAAAAAAAAACAAACAATTTTTAGGAATTACTGCTGACGTTTCGGCTTACATTGTAATCCATCTTCAGAGCTATCATAAAGGCGAGAGTGTTGCTACGTGCATCAAATGACTGGCTAAAAACTCTCTATTTGTACCTTCTGTAATCCGTCTTCATTGGTTTCTGCAAACCATTTTCAAAAACCAATGAAGACGGATTACAGAAGGTATGATAGTTCTATATTCATTGGTTGTTATCATAACCCTTTAGATTATTTACTCTCTATTTGATCTATTTAATCTTTTTGCCTAATAGTTCATTTCTTTGGTTGATGCGACATTTAGATAAAATGATAATCTTTAGGCAAGATAAATTAGGATACATTCTGTTGCAGACATATCTTGCTTACAGTTTGTTTGTTAAAATTTGATTGTTAAATAATACTATTACGTATTTTTAATTATATCAAGGATGAAGATGACACATATAGTCCTTAATAATCCTAACAATCCAGCACATCATAGAGGTTTGCCCAGTTTATCAGAATTACTTCACTAGGGAAGGCATTGGAAGAAATATGGCGGAGTGCCTTGGGAATAACCCCTCTACAGTGGATGGGCTGTTAAAATTTCTTAAAAAAGCAGGTATAGCCTGGAAAATCTAAGTTAAAGAATGAGATATTATTTATTATTTTATTTAATAATAAATTATTTATTATAATTTATTAAATTATTGTTGTAGCTAATTTATAGTAAACATATTAAAGGGTATTTATAGGGCGTAATGACCTAGAAGTTGATTGCCCTTCAATGATCTACTACTACTACTA
>KZ807785.1:283956-296597 GCA_000696205.2 Oncopeltus fasciatus | reverse complement strand
TATATATATATATATATATATATATATATATATATATATAGTGCATTGCTCAACCAGCTAAATGATTACCAAATTACCATACGAATTTGAAATTGGAGCAGGTGAATCAAAAGCCAAGCCACAATACAATTTTCTTCGCAGTTATGTATTACTTGAGGTGCAAATCACATATTTACCTTGATATGTATGCCATATTTTAAATTAAATTCTCTTAAATCACAATTTAAGATGAGGTGGACACTACCATTCAACCTTATCTTAATTTACATAATATGATCAGAACATGAGAACGGTAAATTGAGACAGACTTAAATAGATCTAACAAAAATATTAACATATAATTAATGGACTTTGTAATTTGGAATCCTATATTCCAAAAAGAAAAATTTATTTGAATTCCATTGTCACCATTGAGGGCTTAATGCTCATTTTATTCAAATTTGAAATTGAGATTTATTACATTTGAAACTGCTTAGTTTACAAAACAACTTCATAAGACGCAGATTTATTGTATTATTTTTCTTCCACAAATGCTAAATCATTTATATTCCATTGAGAAGGATGTTAACCTCCCACGTATAAGCATTCGATAGATCGTCTGAACGATTTGCACAATCGATACTGTAAGAGGATCACATACATTGATATTATTGGTGGACGCTTATGGTATAATTGACGGACATTTGAATCTCCAGTCAATTGCTGCTTACGTAAATAATTTCATATTCCTACAGAAGGTCTTATTTTTATTCTCATAAAACTCCCATTACTTTATGATTATGTAATTTATTTAAATTCTCCTATTTTATTTTAAGTGGAAATATTGAAATAGTAAAACCACTTTCTTATAGCAGGCTACCTAAATCGAGTCAAAACCATAGAATTGCTCCTCGATAATTCTCTAACATTGAATTAAATGAATGAAGCACGTTTTATGTACTATGTACAGATGAAGTAATTCATAAAACACTGAATAATATCTACAGAGAATATTCTAATTTAAAAGAGACAAAAAAAAACGAATATGAATGTGACTTATGTTTCGAACACAGTTTGCAGTGTCTGAGAGGAAGTTTATTTTGAATAGTTTTTAATTATTTAATCCCATGTAAAAAAGTAATTACGCTTTAACAGAAAAAAAAATTGTTTGAAAGTATTTTCTATTGGACAGCTACCAGCTAAATAGGGGGGAAAAAAGAGTTATGTTCACAGATAAGACTGCTTATTCATTATTTATAAGTATATTAATTGTTTCTATTTTATGGCAGATCTTCAATATATCGGTTTTGAGTTTGATGCCCTGATGGGTATAAGTGTTCTGCAACCTTCGGTGTTGCTTTTTTTTTTTCAGGATTATTCAAATCAAGGACAACCACATCCTTTTCACAGGAATATTTCCCGAACTAGTTAAGCTTCTTCTAAGCCGTGTAATATAACTCAAAACGTTCTAAAAATGAGTATACACTCCCTCAAAGGTTGCACTAAGACTACCTGGCAACAAACAGGTGGATTTGCTCAAAGCCAAGGAAAGATTTAAGTGCAATTATTTCTAGAGCGTTGATGATTTTGAAATTTTTCTCCTTATTAATTTTTCTTCGTAAATTATTTTAGGAAATATTTTATTTCCTATTTAAACAATTAATAAGATATGTAGCAGTTTATTTTAAAGCCACAAAAGTCAGAAAAAGCTGTTTTCCATGTAGATAGAAGTAAAAAATATGTATTATTAGAATAAATGAGGAAATTCATTTTATCGCACTCACCAAACGGGGCATATTGACGTAAGATAATAAGGATAGCCCCGGGCTATAGGATCAGGGAAGCGAGGGACAACTTGGACATCTAAGATAAATTTGTAATATTTCTTTTTTTATATCCCCTTCTGAAATGAAATTTATGCCATTTTTGTAATAAATTNATTTATTATGGATTTGTTCGTCGTTGAAATAACCTGTCTGGCGGTGTTCTTTTTTCTATGAGACAAAATTTCCTTTTCCTGAAATTAATTTAAAGAAGTTAAAGATATAATTTATTCTTCATTTTTTACAATAATTGTTTAATGTTTTTACAATGAGTGGAGAACTTATTAATCATTAATATTTTCGTTATTTCTTGACTTATGAGAAATGTAATATATGTAAAATTTAATTTTCTATCATCATTATTTAGTGAAAACATAGTCAAATATTTTTGAATATAATACTGAAGGATTTTAATTCCACCTCCTATGTATCCTTCTCCATCTTAAGATGTCAAATATATAGCACTCCTATTTCCTATTGTGTAAGACAGCCGGATTAGACCCTATTCCGAGGTGGTCCGAAGAGCAAGCTGGATTGTATCTGCCACCCACATGTGGTTCACTGACTCCTTACAGCGAACTCTGGCCCCATGTATCCTCAAGGGACAATACATCACATTCCTCTCTGTTGCAGGGAAGGACTCGAGTGCTGCATGCCGCCTCTTCCCGACAGCTAGGTGAGTGGCTCCTATTTCCTTGTATTTATAGTATAAATCGCCTTATCTATTCCGAGATCCCAGACGAGCGTAGGATAACGCCTTCGTCACTGATAAGAGATCAGAGCCGCGAAGAAGAATTTCACAGGACATAAACTCATTTTTCCAGAGGTGATTTGATGATGCCGAGCTAGGAAACTAATTCTGACAAAGACCAAAGACATTTTGTCAGATTCTATGTGTCTTCTCCTTCTGTGGACTCGAAGTGACTGGCTTTGTCATACTACAGAAACTATTTAATTGCCTTTAATTCCAAAATCGTTTAAAATTCATTTATATTTACCATTTAACTTATAGTTTTATTTAATTATTTACTTTACTTTTTATTTTATCCATTTTCTGTCTATATTATTAAATATTTGACATTTAAAATACACTTGTCACATAATTAATCTAATAAATGAATACTTGCTAATAATATATAATTCTATAGCATTTCGATGAATGTGGTTAATTTAATTCAAGTATTGAAATAAATAACCGACTTCCTAGTAAATTCTATGATTTATTTCGAATAATATGGGATTTCATTTTTTTACTTGTCCCTTCACATATCTGTAGCCCTGACTTCAGATGGCTATTCTCTTCACGAAGTCTGGGCAGGTTAAGTCAGACCGGCTCTACCGATTCTCTTAGCTGACTTCTCCTATCTACACTTATGCTTGTGAATATTAGTTAATTTTGTTACTGAGGCCAGTATTCTTCTTCAGGATTTCACTTCGAATAATACGATCATCAACTTCCCATTCCATTAATAATTTCAATAATTAATATTTACTAATTTCTATAATATTTTAAGTAGCAAAGTATGTGTCTTTTATTTCCTGTTTTTGCTAACTTTCCACATTACCAGCTTTATTTGTTTGCTCATTAGTTGTTATATATTTATTAATTTCACAATGGCATGAATTTCTTTTCTTACTGTACAGGATTAGGGTTTCAGGTGAATTTAGCGATAAGGTCAAATTACTACGACCGTAAACGAAAATGCCTAAAATTACCTAATAAGTACGATTTTTTTGTGTGGGGGGGGATTTGTTAAGTAGTTAAAATAGTTGATGATGTTAAACTATCTAAAAAAGAAAATACTTTTTGAAAGCTTGATTGGAATTTACCAGTGCCATCTGGATCTGTCGTCGGAGAGTTCTTGGCTTTACGACAAACACTTAGAAACTGAAGGAGGGAAAGAGTATCCTTTCAAAGTTCAGTTGTCACCCAGGCTTCCCAGATATTCCCTACCGCGATCATCATTAGCTCTGAAGATGGTCGGTGCATTCATAGCCGAAACGTTGCTATTGAAGAATAAATTTTAATATATATATTTTTTTTTTACGGAACTTCTACTATGTATGATGTATGTACAAGTAGGTTACTGCTTCTTAGCTAGACGAGTCCAAAGTCTTCTTAGAAATTCCCAGAGCCTATGAATTCCATTTGTGTTTCTGATTGATCCTCTCGTGTTGTTTTATATCCCCAAAAGGAGACCGTGACAGGGAACAGAGGAGAGCCATCAAACTTGGTGTTTCGTACAGTATCAGTCCTCTCGCCATATATTAGTGGAGGTCGCACATCGTCTCAAAGAGATATGTCAGAATGGTCGCTGCATCATAATTAATCAGAAGCGATACAGAGTCCTCAATGCCGTCTGTCGAGGAAGCAGTCTGATGGATTGCCACAAAGGACCCTCTCTCCCACATAAGGATTCGGGGAAGATGTCCTGCCGTAAAAGACACGTGTACCAGCTCCCCCATGTCCAGGCAGAGGTAAGGCCCGGGATTTGGCCGTGTTGGAGTACGACTGCACCAGTCCCGATTTGGCCTCAGGCCTTGTCTGACTCACCTCTTTTCTTCCACAATAAATCATTCCTCATCACCTCTTTAGACCAGTCTTAATGGGCCCGCTTAGGCCCTATTCACTAATACTCATTGCCTCTTTATTTATATTTATTATATTTTTATATTTTCATTTTTTGTGGATATATGAAGAACCGGACTGCAAGGATACCAGTACGGGGGATGCCCTGACAAATAATTATTCTTCAAATAAGTTATAAACAACTGTTGGTAAATTCATTTTAGGTAGAATTGTAATCATATATATATTATTTCAATAATGTATTAAGATTTCTTAGAAAAAGAATTTTTGTGTGGACACAAGAATTTTTCAGGACTATTCCCAATTTAATGCTCAAGGATTTTCATACACATTTAATGATCCAGTTTGACAAAGACTATCTATAATATTTATTATTACACAAAATATAGATCATTAAATAAAATTATTGAAATTATGTGAAATTAAAAATAAAATATTGATCTGATAAAGCCACTCCCTCAGATCTTGCATCATTTTCACCCTAAATCTCTGCTTTTCTTTCTGCTTGTGCAATATATGATTCTTCGCGCTGTTTACTTTTCCCTTTTCCGATGATCTCTAATTAGTGCAAAGCAAATCCCGTTTTTACATAAAAGATTATAAGGAATTTGTATATTTCTGATCTTATCTTATTCAGAGCCTATAAAAATCTTAGAGTCCTAGAACCAAAATCCTTTCATCTTGTCCTTATAGTAATTTAGCATTGGCTTTGGTCACTAAAACTAATAATTACCTCAATCTAATTATGACTTCAAGCTTTTCTCAATAATTCTTTGTGGCCCTTGCAAGTCGTCCACAAATGCTCCGGGACTTGTGTGTTTTATTTGGTTGATCCAAGTAAGGAATTCTCCAAGTTATGAATAAAGAAATATAACCTTTGAGATTAAAGGATGTTCTTTCTCGTGCACTGACCTCAGGATTTTACGGTGTATTCAACCTGGGGCAAGATTTCCAGTCATCTTTGTATGCAATAGAGCGGCCAGCTTGAGGAGTCCCAGATTGATTTGCCATTCAAGGCGGCAGAGAGGACCGCCAGAGAGGAATGAGAATTCGCCGACGGTAATCTATGACGTCATTGACTCACACTTTCCAGATCTACCCGCTAATAGCATTCGATAAATATTAAAGGGGTACACCAACGCGCTCTACCGCCCGCTCGCTGACTCACTCAACGCCCCAATAGCGCCGATATTAAGCAGCTAATGCCCAAGCTAATATTTATTCGGTTTTGCTTTTGTTTTCTGTAATTTTGTATTCATCTACTGCTATGGTAGTTTTGTTTTGCTTTTCTACACAAGTAATATCGATAAATTATTCTAAACTTGTATCTGGATGTCAACATCTGCTTATGACTGAATTAATAAGTCTGAGTAATGACACTAATCAGAATTGGACACGATCCCCACCACATTTGAAGTAAATCATTATTCATTTGTTTTCCATTTTCAAACTAGATAATTTCTAAATAAGTGACTGTTAATCCCTTCTGTCCTGTAAAATTGGTCATTAGTTTCTGTGATACTTAGACACTGCCTTAAACTTATAACACTTATTAGTATGTGAGAAAAAGTTCCTTATATCTTATATAAGGAGTTCAATTTCAGCTCTGATGTGGCTTACACTGTAAGAAGAAACGTTCTCTTCCAATAGTAAATGAAAACCTAATTAATTCTTTGTTGTATTGTTTTTTACACCCTGACAGAAGCAGTGGAGCATTTTTATACAAAATGAAGAATTATATGTCAAACAAATATAATTAGTTGTTAAGAAAACAAATCTAGAAAGCCATGAAACGTGTTGCTTGCTTTTTGTAAAAGTCTTAAGTTTCTGATAAGACGTATTAATTAAGTTTACTCCAAATCTGAAAGTAAATATAAAATAATAATAAAAAATCTATATTTAATATATAGTGTGCGANNNNTATATAAATAAAACATTTTATATAAATGATTCAGTAATAGTCTTAACCTACTTTATTTTATTAGACGATTTTTGTTGGGGTTCGGTCAAGGTAGATCCAAAAAAATACAAATTTTTTTGAAAAGTGTATTTTTTTAAACAATTATCTGCCGATGTTTCGGCTTACATTGTAAGCCCTCTTCAGGGCTATTATGAAATCCCAGTCATGGCAATGTGAACTTAGGGACAGGAAGTCCCCTCTCGCTTTCATGATAGCCCTGAAGATGGCTTACAATGTAAAGCCAAAACTTCGGCAGGTAATTTTTTTAAAAATACACTCTTTTTAAAATTTGTATTTTTTTGAATCTACCTTGACCGAACCCCAACAAAAATCATCTATTAATAATACCTACGGTCAAAAATCTACTTTATTATTAATTTAGAATTTTGGAATATGATTGAAATTAATAAAATGAAAAACTTTTGAGTTAATTGGCCACATATTGAAGATAAAAAATGTAATATAAATAATTTTGAAAATGTTTTACCACTATGGTACTGTTTTCAAAATAGCTTATGCAATACAATGGACAGCATCTTGGTTAAATATAGAAATAATTGATGTGCTATTTGCTGAAGATGAATTCTGGTATATTCAGAGCGTCTCATTCATATTAAAAGATGAAAAAAACTAAACTCGAAAAAACTGACTCGAACCCACGTTTCCGGATCCCTAACTGCTCTATGCTGGTCGTATACACGCCGACTTCTCCCTAGACCTCTCTTGCCCTCCAGCTGTGCGAAATAGTTCGGGGCGGATCGGATGGCGCCACTTGTCTCTGCAGATTCGGTGGCACCCATCATAAAAAATGTAGTGGGTGTATTCCTCATTATCGCAGGTGGCGCCACACATGGGACTACTGTGAATCTCTGTATTTGTAATTTACAATTATTATTATTTTTTTACAAGTAAAAAAGCTTCTTTTGGAAGGTGTCAGCGAAGAACTGCGCCCATCTAGAGAGACGGTTTGTGGACTAGGAGGCAATAAGGCACCAGATAACGCGGGATCAAAAAACGGGGGTTCGAGTCCCACTGTAACATAAACATTTTCTCTCTTGCCTCACAAGCTCTCTGGGGAGAGCCTACCTTAGCCAGCTGTTCCCGGAGTGAGGGTACAGGTGAAGTGTTTCAGACTGCTGACGTTGAACTGCGCGTGGGTGATCTCACCTTGACAGCCGACTTGTCCATCCGCAACATCTCTTTGTCTTATCTCTTGTTAGGCTCTTTCAAAGAAAATATCTGGAAAATTATTCTGAATCTAATCTTATGGTTTTCTATGGTATTACAGTACAGTTCATTAGGCCGTTTACTCAAATCCAGGTTGTATTACAATGTATACATTGTATACATACTTCTATCTACTTCCAGTAGTGCCAAGTAACTCAGATGCACACAATCAACATGGTCCCTTCCGAGGCTATTGGCATTAATAGCACTCTCCGTAGAATAAAATGAAATATTGCATAGACGTGACCACTCTTATAATCCTCTAATGTCTTAGGACTCGGCAATATAACATTTATTTATTTTATAGTGTCAGCCTCCCTTTCAGGCACTTAGAGTAATGGAAGGAGGGAATATCTTCAGGTTGCCATCCCACTCTAAACATCTATGGCTCAGAACATGCTTTTATTTATAAATAAAAAATTGATCTGGGCGGGATTTGAACCCGCAGCACCAAGATTTCGAGACTCAATTGGATCCCCTGAGTTACCCTAGCGCCCAAATATAACATTTAAAGTTGATTTTTTTTTTTTTTTTAAATATTAATATTAAACAGTATTTTTGATGTCACGTTAACATTTTTATTGACATATAATAAACGAAATGTTTATATTTGTGCACCTCAACTTTCTGAAGTTTTAAATTGAATAATCTAAAGGGCTATTATAACAACCAATGAATATAGAACTATCATACCTTCTATTATCTGTCTTCATTGGTTTCTTTCAACTGCCAGGCACTACATGTATTCGGCCACGAGGATGGATAATGTCCGAAAGCACTCGCCAACAGAAGATGGTTCGCAGAAACCAATGAAGACAGATTAAAAATGGTATGATAGTTTTAAATTGAATATATCTCATATTAAACTTTAAAAAAAATTTATGTATTGATACCCGTGAATTAATGCATAAAATTTTAATAAATAAAAAAAAGTCCTTTAATTAGGTATATCAAATGACAGTTTCACTATAAGAGTATCGATTTCTTAGTTAATCTAAATACAAAAAAAAATTATGTCTGTATAACAAGCATAATATAGGCCATATTTTAAACTCTACAAAATACCGGTTGACAAGTTTCCGTTGAGTAACCTGGGAAATATCAGCAGTTTATTCAATTAGAAACTTGTCAGTCTGAAGTCAAATCAGTCAGAAATCTAAAGGTTTGATGTCTTTTGCAAGACCAAAGACTCGGCTCATTCTGCCAGTAGATTATCTGAGGGCTGTGCAGTTTGACAGAAGAAAGTTGGGAAATGGTGGGAATTAATGAGACCATACTTCCACGTGCAGCTATTTGCAAGAGCCGAGTAAACTCCATGTTTCATGTGAGGGGGGTAACGACAAATTTGATCTGGAGAGGTCAATGAAGGGGAGGAGAGACACAACAGCTAGTTCTAGACGGATAGAGGGAGTGATACCTTTGAGTCTCCTGGTTACATTCTTAAATATTCTCAATATGCATTCCAAATAAGAATGGAACTGCGTATAAATGCTGTAATAATACATTTCACATCTATTACGTTTTATTAATTTATTTTTAAACAGTAAAAACAAAAATTAACGCACTTTAATTTCCACTTTGCCTCAATTCTAAGCTGTGAGCTAAAGTTCTAAATTTCATTTTTCCCCCAATCTCTCCCACTGAATGATTGTCACTAGATTCATTCAATGGCTTCCAGAAAAAAAGAAAAAAAAAAGGTAATTTGTTCTTTTTCAATTTTAAAAATTGCATATGCTAGAGCGAACTCACAGCACACATATAAACACTAATTTATGTATATGTTTGTGTGTGTGTGTGTGTGTGTGTGTATGCTGAACAGACCACCAGATTTTAGCATCGCTTAATTAGGAGGTCTGAAGATAGTTCCTGAAGTACGCCATGTTTCGTGAATTCGATGGATTTGAACGCCAGAGTCTCTTTTGTTATTTTTTCCCACGTCATTAATTTACAATTCTCACTGGTAGTCTCTCATTGGCTGGGAATCGTACAGAAATACCAGGGGATATGTCGTCCAGAAAACACATATATTACAATTTAGTAAAGCTGTTGGGCGTTCGGTAAATAGATAATACATGTTTACCTCAGTGGGAGAGAAATATTGGCCTCTCTCGTTGGACTGCTTGCTTTCAAATGAGGGCAACGCGAGTCAAATGGATCTCTTTGCTACTAGACATTGCAATAGCCAAGACTAATCGCTCTCTCTCTCTCTCTATGTCTCCATCTCTATCTCTCTCTCACTCACTCACACTCTCTCTCACTCTCTCTCTCTTTATTTTCAGAAACATTAATAGTGTGCATTGTGGTGGGGGAGGGGGGAAAGATAGCCCTCCCCCCCCCCCCTTATTTATGATTTTCTCCAGCGTTATTACCTGAAACTGATCCGACAGTGATATAATCTTGTATTGAAATAGATAAATTAAAAAATTAAATTAAAATTAAAATAGTAAAATGTATTTCAATATAAATAGGAAATAAATTTAAAAATTCTCTACGAAACATAACAAATAGTTGTAGTGAATGGAAACTCACCTAGTCCCAAGACTAGGAGGGATTGCTCTGGATAATCGATTCGTGCCTGTTTAAGACCTGCTGCTATCAGCTGATGTTAGGTTTCGTGTAACTCTTCGAAATTTGTCTGTTTCAGCACAGTGCTTCTGATAGGCTTACGAAATGTCAACCTTATATCAGTGTGTGTCATTTATCTCAAACTTACTATATTATACCATATGATTTTTTTTTTCCAGATTTGAGCATGCCAAAACATTAGATCATTGACTATCTAAAAATTGACATTTCATGGTATCGACATAATTCGCCATAGGAAATATATCTTACAAACTATACTGCTTGACCAAATTTGGTTCCTCAAGTTATTGATATGATGACCATTGAGTGTTATGATAGGTTCCTCGTAATGTGAGGTTACGGTAGGAACCGTCCATTCCTTCCCGACTCCTAACAAAGGTAACATATTTATTATTGAACCAGAATGGTTGAGTGCTCTTCCCACCTCTCCCCTCCACAATTGCTTAATTCCAAACTCAGGTACGTTCTTTTAAGTTTTTAAAGCCATTTGAGTTGGGTGTTCTCATTATATCCAACTCTATAAATAAATTTTCTTTGTTTACACAGTTTCTTATGACCAATAAATGCAAGGGAAGAGAATAAAAAAAATCTATCTGTCCCAGCTTGGACTCGAACCTGGATCTCCTGCTTTTCTGGCAGGTATGCTAACTATTACAGCACCGGGACGAGCTAGATAACATATTAAATTCCCAATACACTAGCGAGAGTCTAATCTACGAGAAAGACGAATATATCGTCTTAAGCTCGAAGGAGCTGACATAAACTATTTATACGATTCTCGTTGTTTACTTTTTATTTTATTTTTATAAATTTTTTTATTGTGGTATTTATTCCCACATTAATTTTAAACAATAAATACAAGGGAATAGATTTATTGCAAAATTTTAAAATTCATGTGGGATTAAATGCCACAATAAAAAAATAAAAAAATAGTTTCTTATGACTTCCATTTACTTCTTCGCATTACATCTTCTCATTTGTCACCTGTGCCCCGTGCGACTTCCTATCAAAAACAGTTGGTACCTACTTGTTGAAAACCTCTCTAAATGTCTTTAAAAACTTGCTTTTAGTTTCCGAGCAATAACCCGAGTAATTTAAGCGTCAAATCCAGTGATGTAGGTGAAGTACTGTGGTTTTTTCACAAGAGTTCTATGGTAAGCATACTAATTAAAACTTATAGTATATATTTTAAATGAGACAAAGATTGCATACTCTGATACCAATAACAGTAAGAGTTCTAATATGTACGCTGA
Organism: Oncopeltus fasciatus; assembly: GCA_000696205.2. Classification (NCBI taxonomy): domain Eukaryota; kingdom Metazoa; phylum Arthropoda; class Insecta; order Hemiptera; family Lygaeidae; genus Oncopeltus; species Oncopeltus fasciatus. The sequence goes on along the minus strand of KZ807785.1, from coordinate 285,179 downwards.
CAACTGACATATTTTATTATTTTCGTATTAATAAACTGAGCTCATAAACAGTTAATGTTTAAAGAACGAGAGTGAAGTACGCTAATAGTACGCTTAGACGTCCCAGGAGGTTGTTTTTCAGGAGAAAACCCAGGATTTGAATTGCCAGTTCTTCTAGGGCAGAAGGACCTTGGTATTTCTCAAATGGGGTTGTTAATATTCACACTTGTAGGCGAGAGGATGTGCAGGAGTCATTAGATCCACTCTTTGTTTTGTCCTGGCTGGGGAATGTTGTGCAGACTGACAGGCCTCTGGAGCAGACAGCTCCCTGAGAAAATAAACACTTTTCTAGCGCCCCACCGGGGAAGGATCCCGCCCTCGGCCTCTGCATTACCCCTCTGAGAAACCTCCCTCTGTGAGAGAAGTTTGTGCTCTATCCCCAAGCTCAAATGGTGGTGTAAAAAAATAACACTATAATCTAACTCATAACTCAGAAAGAATAATGAAAATCTCAAGAAATTAAGAAGTTTTTTGTCTGAGAGAAGTAGAAAAAAAAAGAGTTGAAGGCGAGTCCATTTCTATTCTTTTAAAATTAACATAAGGGACTAATATCAGTCTCAACTATTATCTAGTTTTTGAAACTTCATTCTAGTCCATATGAGGCATCTTCGGTCCTACACAGCTACACATCTTTCTGGATAATCTGCTATTCCACGACCATTGGTGAAGAATGAGCCACCAATTTGTATTTTTTTTTTAAATGAAAAAACAACAATAACCGTTCATTTTTTAAAAACAATATCATAAATTCCATATGGCATTCGCCTAACAACACACATATGTTATGTGATTCAGTAGATTTTTTTTGACCTCTATTGGATTAGTTAACCAAATACTACGAATTCTGTGGAGAATATGAGATAAATCCCCATTCATGCAAGACTAAACTATGAAATATATACATTCATGATAATTGTTGTAAGAGTGCTTCTTCATCTATTCTTAAGATCGGAAGTTTTCAAAACAATACTCTTTGTTTATCATACTGTACCTGCTTTTTATTTTTTTTCTATTGTTACGACTCTCTCTCTCTCTCTCTCTCTCTCTCTCTCTCTCTCTCTCTCTCTCTCTCACTCTCTAAATAATATTTAATTATTCTTTAGAAATTATACTTTTTAGAGTGGTGTAACTGGTCACCTATTCACCCTATGTGACTTTCATTAATGTATTTTTTTTTTTTTTTT
>KZ807785.1:269612-282633 GCA_000696205.2 Oncopeltus fasciatus | reverse complement strand
ATATATATATTTATAAATCGCAGCCCACACTCATATTGAAAGCAAGGGTCCACTATTAATAAAACCAACCTAAAGATCCAATAGAATTAATAAAACCAGCTATAAAAATTATTTTCTAACTATTTAAGAAGTGTATTTACTACCAGCATTCGAAGCAAACGAATTATGTTCGTTGCCACTTATTTAAAAAAATAAATCTATTGTACACTAATGACAACATTATTTAAATTTTTATATCTATAGCGATGGCTTACTAGTACAAATATATTTCTGAATACTTCTTCCGGGTAGAAATGGCTATATGTATTCGTTTGGACATTCTAAAGCAGCATAAATAATTAGAATATTGATAGATGTGTATTAGACAAGTTTTACAATTTGCGCTGTCACTCTATGACTTGAAATTTTTTTAAAACCGATTAAATAAAAACACTCTTGTATAACTGGAAGTCAAACGCGCTCTGGAGATTTTCTTCTAGTTCTTCTAAAGGCCAAGTAGATTCCTGACGACAATGAACACCTGCTGCATGTCTTTGTGGAAAGGAGAAGGATGGACAGTGAAGACAGCCCTCTTCCAGTCCATCACATGCTACCATACCACTTCTTTCAGGTTTGGAAGAGGAGGGCAGAAAGATCGGATATTGATTCTGATAAGGCTGGAAAACCTATTTCTACGCCCAGCAAATTCATTACATCATATATAAATAAGTGAAGCTGAACAATTCCTCTGTAGGAAGGACAATACTCTCTGATACATTGGAATGACTACCACCTACTTATGATAAACAGTTACCCTTATGAGAGGGAGCAGGCTAGCGGTACGCGGTGGACGGGAAGTTGACTGGGCATTCGTATTCTTCTCGCCTTTACCCTCAGTCTTTTGTTTGTTAATATGTGACGTCAGAGTAGGCGACTTCCCCTCCTATCCTACCTCTTTGGCTCCACATGCTCGAGTGCTCCTCTTGAGTGCCTCTACTTTTCACGTCCGCTTATTTGTCTTCCAGATACTGCTTCTTTTTGAAATAACTCCCATTCTTCGCATTCGAAAATAATTTAAAAAAAAATAAATTAAATTAAAACAGACGAACTAATAAAAAAATCTTCTCGTTTTATGAGAGAATTTTATAGCTCAAATAACGTTTCTATAATTAAGAAATAATAGACTAATAATAAATATTATGAGCAGTATAATATTATGAGATTTTTTAATATTTAAAATATACAGAGTTATTTTTACTATAAATAATTCGTTAAATATATCAGAACTAATAGATTAAATATTTTTTAAAATTGTTTCCTAGACACACAAACATATGTATGTACAGTAAAATAATTGTAATTTTTTTTAAACAACCAGAATCAGTTTGATAAATAAGTTAAATAATTATTAATTTTTTGCAAATACTTTTTTGTAACTTGTTCCATTCGTGTTCTTTTTCATTGCTTTTTCTCTTAGTTTTTGTTTATCGTGTTAGTATTTACAATGACTCAAATTCCTGTGACTTGAAATACAGTTTTAAATTAAATAAAAACATTATTAGACCGTTACTTGTGAACATCTTAACATCTGATTATTGCTGAGGGGTTCTATGGAAAAACTACTTATTTACCATTATAACTTACTTACTGCCTTGACAATATTTGCTTGACTCAGCTATCAGTGGAAAGGGGATGAAAAATTCCTATCCCCTATCACGTACTCCTGTTTCTCCTAGATAATATGCTGAAATATGTAAATATGATTTCCAAATAGCAAATTTTATTACACCTTTATTTTTCGAGTCATCGAATATCAGGTTCGGGTTTCTATAACTTTTTTTTTTCTCTCTAAAACTGTATGTGAAATTTGGGGTTTGGTACATGTGTTAGGTACGCGTTTGGTAATCTAAGAACAGTCTGAAACTAGAGAAGACGGACCATAAATTTTTCCTCTTGCATTTGTCGCTCAGATCGACTGTTTAGGCAGGAAATACATTTGAGCCGTCTCAATGAACACATTGAGTATATTATATACATATATTATATATGTATCAAGTTTTCTTTTAATATTTGTTTTTTGTATTCCGAATGTGTATTTCATTAATAAAAAGAATTGTTTTGGCGCAACAAATTCAGTTTCTTATTTGTTTCCGGCTTAGGTGTTCCCTCTCTATTAAATCAGATTTTTGGCAATGACCTCAAATAAGATAGATATCTTCCTCATCAATGATTATTTATAACTCAACTAATTTTATAATTTTCCACACATATGTACCTTTGAGGTCAATATGACTCTACTGAGATATCTGCCACATTTTTCTCATAATCTATATACTAATAAGACTTAATAATAAATAAAAAAAAGCGAAGAAGGACTTGTTCAAATCATGTGAACACACATTAAAACCCCAATTACTTTCTCCCCTTGCGATTGATACAACTAAATAAGAAAAAAAATCTCGAGACTGACGAAATGAAGACAGGATTTCCGTACAAGAAGGCTACAATTAGGAGATGGCACGAACGTTGGTGGCCTAATTGTATCGGCGGTGGCCAATCTTGAAGAATTAGTCTGAGGGTATACAATTTGCAGCCGCGACACGCAACTCCTTACAGACAGATTCCCGCTACTGTCTTCCCGAATAAATAAGGTTTCGCACAAGGCTGTCAAATAATCCTTTCTTATTTTAAGTTTTTTATCTTGCCACCAGTAAAGTATAGTAATCATTTACAAATTAATTCCCAGTTTTCATCAGATAGTTACTTCATAATGCCCCCCCCCCCCCTCCTTTCCCCAATATTTGGTCTGTTTTGCCATGTTGAATACAGAAATAGAATGATTTGTGTGAATTCTTTGTAGACCAAATATTTGGTGGTTCCCAAATCAGTAGCATACAAATAGTTAAATCAATTCAGACAATGTTTCAAATTTTAATTTGTTACTGGTCACTGTTGATTTACATTTCATATTCAAAATAATATAAAGTTAGAATATAAACATCAGTAAAATTATGGAACAGGTAGATGAAAATTGAATAATAAATATTATTATATTTTAAAAGAGAACTCAATTTAATTACAATGAGCCCACTTAGATTTTTCTTCTATATTGATTAATCATTTTCAATGTATATTTATTTCTCATTTCAATAATATATGGTTTCAATAATATATGGTTTCATTTTTTCGCTTGATATTATTTACTACTGATATTGCGTGCGTTACCCGGATCGTGGTATGTTTTAGCAGACTTTCCATATAAAATTCAGGTGCTATTGCGTCCGAAAATAGTTTAATACAGAAACTAAAATTGTCATGTTAATATTTTTTGCTAACCGAATGAGGAGCTTGTTATCAACTAAAATCAGTCAAGAGAGATAAAATGTTCGGGGAATGCACACATTTCGTTTCGCTGTTTCAATCTAATTTAAGTTTAAAAAACAATAAATATTTCAATAAAACGTAATTTTTTTTAATTACTATTTATTTTATAACATTTATACTCCACGTCATATTCACGAAAAACGTCTAATAATAAAAATATTTTAGAATGAAACATTAGCTATTTTGCGGGTCCCTCCTGTTTTCAAAATATAGAAACCTAATTAGTCATTTAAGCTGTCTATTGTATGTTGTTGAATACATTTTATTTTGTCTAAAACGAGTATAAAGAAACTGAGATCTTAGAGGAAGAGCAAAATTTATAAAATTAATATTACATCTTAAATCTGAAAATCTATGGACTGACGGGTTACAGAAATCAAAAAATCAGTTGAGCAGCAGGCACTGCCTGAAAAAGTGGAAAAGACTATGTTCGGCCAGTATGCCAGCCCAGTAAGCAGGAGATCCGGGTTCGAGTCCCGGCTGAGGTAGTAAGATATTCTATTCCTTTGCATTTGTTGTATACTTAACTTTTTTGTTTGCCTTAGCATGAAAGAAAAGGTGAGTGCAGAAGATAATAGTGAAATGAGGTAATATCCTCCAGAGCACACCCCGTCCAGTTTTCCAGGCCCTCACCCTCCCCCCTGGCAAAGTGGAACAAAGCAGGAGTGTGTCGTGACGAGGACGAGACCAAGGACGGCCGTGATAGGACTCCGAGAGCCGTTAGCTATCTTTGGCTACGGCACAGCTGCTCCCCTGACTTCTAATTAGGTGTAGTCCGCGACAAGGCGGCAGGGATTTAGCTCTCTGCTGATGGCTATCTCCATCGGTACACATCGATCTGGAGAAGGCGGGGACCGATGGAGAATAGGGAAGCAGAACCACGAGTCCTCCTACAAGGGCCTCTTTCTTACGTGAATCACTGAATTGCCTAAAGAAGATATACCCTGAGAGAGAGTAAATGATATTATCAATATAACTTTTCACATCAATAATGAATAATGAATTTAATAGATGGGTCTCTTCACACAACACACCAAAATATTACTCAGCACAATAGTCAATGAATGTCTGTGTTTGTTTCATTCTAGTAGAAGAAGTGTTGAGTAATCGTAGTTAAGAACATTAATATCTCTCTTAACAAGTATTTTTAGTAAATATGTTATGGAACCTAAATTTTAAAAATTAGATTTTGCACCTTTAAAATCTAAAGGTTGCACCTAAAAACAATAGATTGTACAACTTTTTTAAAAATATATTACAAACAAAAATAATATATCAGTGTCATAAACTTAGTCTTGACATTAATTTAGTCTTCTTCTTTTCCTTATCTGTTTTCACCAAAAATTTCACCAAAAAATGAATTCACTTAACTTTGCCATAAAAAATACCAAATTTTGTTACTATATTTTAAAAATAAAAGGGCTCCCCAACCCTGGAAAAAGTTATGTAATATAAAAAATAAAAAATTACATTCTTCATTTCTGTCGTTTATTACTATTTTTTTAAAAAGCTTTTATTGAAGAGATTAAAATTTAAAATATTTTTCTACCCTGAAAACTTTCAGCCAATAACGACCTCATACTATGGTAAAAAAAAACGTGTATACGCACACATACACTCACACTCACAAATTTAAGTTTCATCATATTATTTCTTTTAATTTCTCCGAAGTAGTATCGGTGAAAATGTGTTGAAATTACTCACAATTAACATCTTGCCAGTAATTTAAATTACTTTTTTCCCTACAGGTAAATTGCTAAAACAATATATTCAATTCCTAGTGTAAGTTAACTAACTGTGTAAGTTCACCTTGAAGTTTGAATGAATTTCAGCCATTTCCTGGCCGTTTCTCTGTATATTCTTGGGCATGTTTTGGAATTTGCATTGACCAAAGCTCGCAGTGGGGGCTTATACGTGCTCCGTTTGAGTCTCTCTTACCTGTTGGTTAATGTCCCGCTCTGGTTAGGACATTACCGACTAATAAAAGTCTGCCCAGTACCATGGCTGTTTAGGGTGGCCTCACCTACAGAGACTGTGTTCGCTAATTTTTCTCATCTATGATAGAGGCCCTGATTGTCTTTGACGACTTCTTACATTAGAAACACTGAGACTTCAATATAAGCGGGCCTAAAACGAAATTACTTTTTATTTACTTTTAGAAATTAAGAGCTATCACTGTAACTATTTTGATGAGTTATGACTTCAAAAATAATCTCTGTGAAGTGCTAAACATTTTGCTCTTGAAACGGCTAAAATAATCCTTTTCATAGCTTAAACAACCCATCGAGTCCTATTTCCCTTACGTTTCACTGAAATCCTACACAAATAATAAATACTTTACTCAGGAAAATTTATCTCAAAAAGCTTAAAAAGCTCCTTTTTTTAAAAGTATTGATTTGATTGGAGGTTGGTTAGACGTATGTATGTATACATACATATATAATCAAAAGTGATAATCAATTTATTAATAACTACAATTGCATTCGTTGCAAAAAAAAATATATACATACATTATATAAAGATACAAAATTCGAGTATAAAATGAAGACTTGAGCGTGGACGACATGTAATTTGGATGTGGGGGGTGCTGCGGTCGAGGGCCCTGAAGATAGTCTTAAATCAATGGCTGCCTGTGGTCTCTACACCCCTTCCTCGCCCCCCAATCCACCCTGCCTCTCGGGCTGAGGAGAGGACCGACCTCAATTATCCTGTGTCAATTTGCTTAATTCTCAGTTTGACGGCTGCTTTTCGGGGACAGGCCGCTAGGGGCGCTGCTCTACACACTACAGCTGACTTACAGTGTCCCCATTGGCATACCCCGTCTGATGACAGAAAATAAGTGGAGTTGACGCAGATCATTAAGCCATTCATGTCGGCACAGTAACGACAAGACTTTTTGAAAAATTTCTTCGCTTAAACACTGGAGACTCTAACATACGAAGATATGGTTATTGCACCTAATAATAATCGTTATAGGTGCTAATAATAAGGAAAATACTATAATAAAATACGTTAATAATATCTATAAAATTAAACTTAGGTAATTAAGCGTTCTACCCTTCTCCCTTCTTCTTACTTAGTTTACTTGGTGCGAGCTCAGTTATATTAAGTTTTTGTCATTGTTATTTTTGTTATGTGTAGAATTTAGTTATTTACTTCTGTTTATAATCATCTTTAATTTATTTTTAAAGGGAAATTTTCCATCTACATTCCTGCCTAATTTTCTTTGTACAATTGGCTGCGTGACGATTTTTTAATAATATCCCNCATTTTTAATTTTGGTCTTTCTCTAAACCAACTTTCTCTCTCGACCGATTCGTCTATTAACAAATGCATCAAGCGAATTCTTAATACAATGCTTAAAACCAAATTAGGTCTCATTATTTTAAAAACATTTATATGCTAATATATATATATATATATATTTTTTTTTTTGCAATTAATGTAATTGTAGTTATTAATAAATTTAATTATTAAATGTTCTGCTAATGATTCTGGTATGGGAGTTGTGAAAAGATGGCGATTGCAAACGGAAACGGAGTGTGAGGATGGCGGAAGGACTAGAAACAGCTGTGTCACTAGGAAGAGCGTCCAGGGTATTTTGCTAACATCCTCTGCCGTAGACTTACTTCCTGGAGTTTGTGGCTGTTCCCATTGAAGGCCAGCTGAGAAGTTGTGGCTAGATTGCATGGCCATCTCTTCTCAGTACGCCCACGTGAGAGTACCTCATTCGGCCAGCGGCCAAGCTTATACAAATTACAAAGGTTTTAAAAATCTTCTGTTTCCTGTGGTAGTAAGTTGGTATAATTTCTTTATTTAAAACTTAGCAATGAAGCATTTCATTAGTGGTAGACGAAAATGAATTATTTTACTAGATAATTACAGAAAATATTAGGTAAAACCATTGATTTCCAGACTGCTATCTTAAACAACTCCTCCCTTAAAAAAAACTATACGATTTCGTGAGTAATGTGTAAAACAGCGCGAAGGATGTTTCAACCCTGCGAGAAGTTAGGAGTGGGCAAATAAACCACTGTAAAGAAGACAAAGAAGGGATGGTGTCTTTTTATGACCATAGGTGATATTATTAGATTTTTGTTGGGATTAGGTCAAGGTAGATCCAAAAAATGCAAATTAAAAAAAAAATGTATACTTTATGGATCTACCTTGACCCAACATAAAACATCTAATGACAAAGAAGAGAATTATCGGATTCCCTCTGGACACTTGGAACACGCCCTAAACAATTATTTACTGAAGGATTGATGAGATCTGAATCTGCAGACTGTGCTAAGACAAGGCGAATATCTGTCAGTATCAAATATCAGTCTCCATTCATTTATTATTAATTGCCAACGTTTCGGTGACAATGTACCCCATTATCAGGGCTTTCACAACCTGTATTTACTCTTGTCTTTGACCGAAACTCTTAGCTTATTGTACAAGACTAGTCTTAGAATTAATTTTTATTTTGCCACAACTGTTAGTGAGCAGTTAAAATGAGCCTTTAAAAATAGGCCTCTGACTTAAATAAATTCTCTCTTAAAGTATGCTTTGGCTCTTTTTTTAAATTGTCCTTAAAATATTCATGTCCGGCTTTCTTTTTTTTTCTTTTTTTTTTGTGGTAATGACTAATAATGTAGCTTACATTGGACAAGAATAATAAGTTATCCTTTACTAGTAAACTTGAAACATAATGCTGTTAGCATATCTGACTATATGCACTAGGTGGATGGGTACATCTTTGTGAGCTGCATAAAGACGAATCGATCAGAACACCCTAAAATACGGAAATCAAACACAGTGATAGAATCAGGAGGTCTGTTTACATCTGTGTATCGTACAATGAATTAAGAGCGAGATTTGAAGAAACTCCAAATAAATGACTTCAGAAAAATTCTAGGAACATGGAACTTGTCGAAGAAACTAAAAAGTTGAGAAACGCGACAAACACTACCTAGATTATAATCTGTTAAATATTTCCATCTTTAGCCATTTCCATAATATGTAGTTTAATATGTATTCTTCGGGCTCAGTGTTCATACATCGCCCCACTTTATATCTTTTCCTTACCTCCCTCTTCTTGGCATCCTGTCACTGACCCCACGGCCAAACATCTCTATACCTGTAACCTTGATGAAATGTATTACTAATATACACTCAAATAACTGCATTTGTTTTAGTATCGCCATACTCGCTCACTTCACATACAGCTACATTAATTATTTTCTGAATTTTTCCTATGTATTATCAGAAAATTACTGTGCGAAGACGAAGGCTCAAGTTCTGCGGCACCTGTTGACGCTGTTTGACAATGCAACTTCTTATACATATATATACATAGCGAGACCAACCAAAGATGAAAGAAGACAAGGAAGATGGAGATGTGATCCACAAAAGAAGAAAAGCTGGGAGAATCAGAACATTCCAGGAAAACTCACCAGAATGTAAGCCTACATTGCTAATGTCTGAAGTTGGATAGATCTTGTATTTAGGTTTTCTACTGTCCAAAGTTGAGAAATTAAAAAAAAATACTTAAATCAATGTTGTGAAAATTAATGAAATATCACATATGAGATATAACTCTTATTTGCTCCTTCATCAAATTTGATTTTATAGTTTAAATGAAATGATATAGACACTTTAAAATAAATGTAAGAAGTTAAATGAGAATAAGAATTATATTATATCAAGTCATATATCTTCTACTTATAAATGATTAACATACAACTCACAAAAATTAATAAAAATAGTAAATAACAAATTTTGATATTACACATTGATAATACATTAGTCAATTGGTTTGGGACTAGCTAACAAGCGTATTGGTGGCATACATATTCTTCATTTATAAAACTAAATCTTTTTTATATTTCAAATATCTATTACTTTTTGTTACATTCTTTGGAATGCCTAAAAAAAAGAAAAAAACACAAGAAATATATTGATTGATTTCGGTAAAAAAGAAGTAAGAGGAGGAGGTAGGCGGGTCGGTGGTTCCTGAAGTAAGACCGCAGACAAGTGAGGTGGCAAAATTAACGAACCTGTTACCATTCCGAGTGATTAGCCGTAATCAGTGCCGTAATCAGTGGTCTCTCCTGGAGAAATGAGCGATGAAGTTGTTTCGATTCGCTCGTCCAGGATTTGCATAGGAATTCGTACGGAGGAGGAGTCCCTGACTCATTTCTTTTTCCTTCATTTGTTTATACAAATGGCAATAATCAAGTTCTTTGGTACGCCCACAAAATGGTGTCATCAACTGGATGTATTTCGTTTTCTGTCCCTCAACATTACAGTCTTTGTTATAGACCGATTTTTTCTTTGTTTTTCTTGTGGAGATATGTTGTACAAGGCTGTTTACAGCCCTTTCTTCTATCAAGTATATTGAATTTCACGTTCCTCTGAAGGCATTTCATTTTTAAATTATTTCTTTATTAATTTAAACTAAAAGATAATTATATATATANATATGTATCTAGAGCATTAAAATTACCTTAGTATACAGTATGAACCATTTTATTATTATTTTTCTTATTTTTTAGTATATATCAATATACTTCTTTCTTTTTCTCCCTAATATTGGCGAAGTTTCCCTATTTTTGATTATTAGATATTTCTGCGTATTATTATTTTTTTTAATTTATGTTATGCACATTCAGCTCAATTTACCTTCTTCTTAAAAAAAAACAAAAAACAATAGATATTACCAACTGGTTATTTATTCAGATTATACAGTATCATTTGTAAAATTAAAATTAAATTTATTTTAAATAAATTACAAAGTTTCTCTAATAAATTTATTAAATAATAAACAAGATTTCTATCTGCTATTTCCATAAAATTTTTATTAAGATATTGTCAAATTGTAGAATGTTTTTTTTCAATCATTCTTTAAAACTATATAAGAACAAATGTTTAAAAAAAATATTTTAATCCAAAAAATTCTATGGAACTTATAGCCTTATAAAAACACCTAAAATTTGGAAATGTGTCGAAAATTTCTTTAATAATTATTGGACAGTAAGAACTTTTTTTTTTATAATTTGAAACTATCATTATTTTTGATGATTAAATTATTCGCTACGAAAGTCTATCGGTAATAGTAGTAAAATATTTTTTAAATGCATTGCATTCCATAAAATTCATCGAGTTTAAAAAGTTTCAAAGAAGTTTCAATAATTTAACATTTTAATAATGAATTATTGTATTATATTATTTTTCCACCGAGTTTTTTTGTAAGTTAGCAGTAGCTCAAGCAAAAATGTGTACAGTGACATTTTATTGACCATCTAAATACCTTGCTTGTTCCTTCACTGCGGGTAATTTTTCAGTAGCAATATGAAGACAAATTACGATCAAAATTAAATATAAAAAAAATGGGTTTTGCTTTTTAAATAACTGGCATTAGTATGCCGCCACTGAAAATAACAAACTGGAGCTCTGCGAAAAAAGAAAACCTTCCTTTCCGAGAGGCAAGGGCAAAAAACCAGTTTCGGAATGGGAATATCTTAAGGATATTACGGGGATTTCAGCCGTATATTTATTTTTGCGTTTTTGCCCTTCCTAAAGAAAAAATACAAGAATTGATTCACAATTAAGAAAGTTCTTTACCATCGTGAACAACGTTCAGCTTTGAGAGGTGGACACTTCAGGACGTTGTAGAATTCATTACCTTCTCTGAGTGCTTTGCATTTTCCACCTGAAGAAGTAAGATCTTTGCTAGGGAATGTTAGTGGTATATAAGTTCTAGTTATTCGTTTTGACAGTCCTAGTAATTCTGAAGATTACAAACATTAGTAGTAGGTGTAATTATACCATTAATAACTTCATCTTCAGAAATGTAGAATTAAACATCAACATGAGACAAATATTATGTCCTAATTGAAAGTATGAAGAATTGATATAATGTTATTTAGAAAGAACAATTGTGATAAATATAAAAACAAATTCTCCAAAAATTGTTATTAAAAGTCCTTAGTGGAGGAGTTGCAGACAGATTTCTCACTTTTCATAAGGATGGACATAGATATTGGTGATTTAGGAACTTTACAAGTGTGAGAGGAAAATGTGTGTAAATATTGCCCATAGTTTGTTCTAGGCTGGCTAGGAAGTTAGAGTGGGGGCAGCGTTCTCTCACAGCGGCTACATGAATTTCTAGAAAGTATTTTGTTTTATTATTTTAACAGATGTTAAGGCCTATACTCAACACTAGAATTAAAATAATTAAATTCTTAAATATATTTCTTAATACTTGTTTTTTTCCAAAATTTTTTATATTACAAAAATATGTTTAAAACCCCATTTTATTCCTACATCGATCGTTACATACTTTTTTTTTTTTTTTTTACACTATTAATAACGAAGATAATTCAAATTCTGATCTTACACCAGCCTTCTCTTCCCCCCTCCCCCGTTCCTGAAGAGATTTCAGCCATTAACTTACTCTGTCTTACTTAGTCTGACTGGCGCTGTGGGTCCAGTTCCGACATGGCTGTGGGGAGAATAGGGTGGCAACCTGTAGAAAGACCTTCCTTTCAGGACCTTACAGGACAGTGGCCAGACAAATATTCATTAAAATCATAAATATTTTCTTTTTATTTAATTTTTAATTCAGTGCTTAATTTTTTAAATATAATTATTCAATTCATTGTTTAGTCTTTTTATTATAAATTTTTAAATGATAATAATTATAAAAAAAGAAAAGAAGCGGGAGAGGGGGACTGATGAGGGGGAAAATTTATGTTCTATAAGACGATTACGAAACTCTTGCTTAGAAACATATTTTCGAATATAACTAAAAGGGATGACTCCTACGGTCAGAACAAAACTTAGCTGTCATACGCTCACTGTTCTATCCGGCCTCTAAAAACAAATAAATCTTTTACTGTTGTCTCTTCTGTCCAAGTTTGATAAGCCGCAGGAAACTACGCAGTTCACTCAGCTCTTGCGTGCCTCTAACAATCACAGGTACTAAGTTTATGTCATTGCCCATCTGCGATAGTTTCTTATCGCAAATTTACATCTTTGTACATGACTGTGCTCCCAAACTGTGCAAGCAAATTACTTTTAGAAAGTGGTATTCTTTTTGTACTGACATTATCTCCTATATTTTTAAAAGAAAAGTGAAATTAATGGTTTTTTTTTCTTGGTTGTTCAGAGAATGAGGTGGGATATCGTGATGAAATGTCCTACCTTAAGGTGGATAGGCTATCTCTCTCTAGAGTGTTGGATCAGATCAGCTGTAATTACCGCCAGGATTCCGGTGGCCGATTAGCTTTGGCGGGAAGGAGTCGTGAGTTAGCGGCTATTTGTGCTCCAGGTCCCGCCTTATCATCAGCTGACTTATCTCTCACACGGCGATCGACGTATCTCTCGCACTCATCCTTCAAATACTCACTCTCTCTCTCACTCTGTGGCTTCTGTGTAATGCCCGTCTCATACGAGAAACACAAAAGAGTTATAATGCATGCTGAAAACTAATTTATTTATTTAATATTTATTTTACGAACAATGACCAGTCACACAAATTCAATAGGTAACTGTTTCTTATTGGTTATTCCAATAGGATTATTGATCAGCTCACTGTCAGTGAGACAGCCTCACTGTAAACTCATCTACTTTTGAATTTATCTAAAGAAAAAAAAATTATATATATATA
>KZ807785.1:258801-269603 GCA_000696205.2 Oncopeltus fasciatus | reverse complement strand
ATATATATATATACTATAAAGTAGACTGTTTTGCAGCAGAAAAACACGTTGCTTATTTCAAAGAGAAATGAAGACTTGTGACTGGAGAGTGCAATTTATTAGAGAAATATTATAAAAGCTTGCAGTGTCAGTGATTTGATTAACTGTTACTATTCTGCGACTATAACTCGTCAATACTCACCTGTGACGATGTGGTAGTAGGTTGATTACTCCTACGTGGGGAGAAAGAGGTTCGTCGCAACTTTCCTTTTTTTTTTGAGAATTCACAATTTCTCATATAGGATTTATTAAAATTTTCATGTCATGGTACTTTTCTCTTCTAAATAGGTAGATATAAGATAGAAAACATGTAAGTAAGACACATAATTTTTACAGGAGTTCTGACTTATGTACATGTAGTATGTAATAGAGAAATAAAGAAAAACATAAAAAAAAGTAGTACGAGCGAAGAATAAAATTGACCGAATTACAAAAAAATAATTAAACTTATGCTAGACGTCCTTATTTTTAGGCAATAAATAGTTTAATAAAATAATTGGAGAAATTAGTCAGAGTTTTGGCAAGGATCATAAAAATAAAATACTCCAAAACGGTTTCGTAATTATTTTATTATTGCCGACGTTTCGACTTAACTTGTAAGTCATCAAGAGGGCGATAGTGATGTCTGAAGAGATATCCGAGGGAGGTTTATGGTCACATCTCTGAGCTAAACTCACATATCAGAGTCAAGAGCTAGTCCTTTCTTCCCTTTATTCCTTGGTGTACTTTAACTTACTTCTCCATTCGTATGGAATTCATCAGAATCCGCTTAGCAGACCTCCTCTGGGTGAGTTTTTCCATTTCTGACTATATGAATTGCATTATGTTTTTCAGAAACTTTACAATTCATCGAACCTTTCCTAAACGAAACAAACTTCAGGTTACCTTTCTATGGGAGGTTTTTTTCTTCCTTAAATAATAACTTTTTTTTTTTTTTAACTCATAGAGTCGCTTATGGAAATATTATTCGGTTCAGAATTTTAAAGTTAATATTATTCATCTTAAGTTAAATTTTCTTTACTTGTATTTTTTTTTTTTAATATTTTTAACATAAAATTAGTTTCATTAGTGTGATATTTGAATTTTCATAGTACAGCACTAAAGGGACCTATATTCGATTTTTAAACTCTAAAAACACTTTTATGGGTGTACTCATTAGCGTCAAAATCGAATCACTTACATATAGATATAAATAAATTATCGAGAATTCCATTCTCTGTGAAGCGTACACCCTTAATCACTGCTGTTTCACGTTTTTGTCTTTGTTCTCCATTTTCAACATATTCCTCATTTTTGCTAATATCAGGAATTTGAAGGACTCATTTTCCTGATTAAGGCGAGAAATCTCTTGCTTATACATTATTTTGCATTCCTCTACTAAAGTCATTAATTAATTAATTGTGGTGATATTATAAGAATCGGATCTGCTTTTGTTTCCAACAACTGTCGTAGGACTTACTGTCTATTTTAGAGAGATGACAGTTATCAGCTGAATCCCCCTTTTTACTGAGTCCCTCCTTAGCGAACAAAAGAGAAGAATGAAAGACAGTCAGTAGTGGCAGTAGTTGACTGGGCTGTTACCTATGGAGAAGGTTATTTTACCCCTCCTCACTGTGCTTACTGAAGGTTTACCTGAAAGTAGGTTACTTTGCTCCTCCCGATTCCCGTAACTTATGTGCTCTTACTCAATTTATTTACATCTTATCACCTTGTATATATATATATTTTTTTTTTTGCAATTAATGTAATTGTAGTTATTAATAAATTTAATTATTAAATGTTCTGCTAATGATTCTGGTATGGGAGTTGTGAAAAGATGGCGATTGCAAACGGAAACGGAGTGTGAGGATGGCGGAAGGACTAGAAACAGCTGTGTCACTAGGAAGAGCGTCCAGGGTATTTTGCTAACATCCTCTGCCGTAGACTTACTTCCTGGAGTTTGTGGCTGTTCCCATTGAAGGCCAGCTGAGAAGTTGTGGCTAGATTGCATGGCCATCTCTTCTCAGTACGCCCACGTGAGAGNAATTTAGTTTATATATATATATATGTTATATATCGGTGAAAATATGAAAAAATCTGGACATAATGTTTATATAATATGTCTTGAGAACGCCCTCAACAGTAGCGTACGCTAAAAGTACAAAACATAAAAGTATCGTATGAAAATTTGTGTTCTATGTAGTAATAGTGACGGGACTAAATGAGAGAGAAATTTACGAATGTAACTTGGAGGGATGAGCGTTTCCCACGAAGCCTGACTACAGCGATCCTCAGCGCCATTTCCTTCGCATGGTTTCCGGCTTCCAAGTCCATCCTTAATGAGACAGGAGAAATCTGCTTAGCCTACGCAACGTCTGCGTTTTGTTACACTTGTCTTGCTCTGACAGAACTGTCACTTGCGGAGTAAGGGCGGAACACCTTTGCTTTCTTGCTCATTGCTACATATTCTTGTAGGAAAATTCACTCTATATAAATATATTCTGGATGAAATGACTTTCTCCAAAGATATCTGAGAACTGAAGGACTGGAGGATCTGGTCCTGTTATGAAATGGTGAAGACTTTGCCTCCGTATTCGGCCCCAGGGCAGTAGATACGAGCCTAACTCTGTGGAAACGTTTCAGAACTTGAATACAGGAAATGCGCTCTGTTGAATACTCACAGGCTCGGCCTACCTCCATGGCGGTATCCAATCTAGAGATCGGATCAGTTTCTTCCTGAAGCTGCGATTGGTGAGAAAGTGAAGCTCCTAAAAAGTCCAATACCGATTGCCCGAATTGGTCTATACTCTATAAGTATTCCCAGAGGAGCTGAACATCCAAGCTGGAGCAGTGTTTCAAAGGATGGTTCCTTTGAGATGGACATTGCTGAGAATGAATGACTTATGTGATCATACAGGCGAAGAGAAACAACATTCCATAGAGGATGGATCAATAGGCCTCGCTCTCTATTGGTCTGGAAGGAGGTGGGGGGAGGGGAGTACTCAGCCATCGGAGCTATATTCGTAAATATCTTCCTCAACAAGGCTTTCAGAAACCTCATAAAGAACATAAATTTCGGAATTTAGGTTAAGTACATATTACGTTTTATAAACATTTCCGTAACTCAGATAACAAGTAATAAATCAGCGTTAACCCCCGTATCTGATTTCAAACAAAAAATCAATCAAAGATCAAAAATTTCTATTTAAAAACTAACAAATAATTTAGTTCCTATATTTTTTAGCACTCGAAATTATATTCATTAATATATTCCTCCTTTTGAAAATTTTATTAAGTGTGTAAACGTTGAAGTTTACACTCGGAATTTGTTATATTCTATGATTTTCCTTTGTAACGCTTTATTAAGAAAAGTATAATCATTTTTAATTTTGGTCTTTCTCTAAACCAACTTTCTCTCTCGACCGATTCGTCTATTAACAAATGCATCAAGCGAATTCTTAATACAATGCTTAAAACCAAATTAGGTCTCATTATTTTAAAAACATTTATATGCTAATATATATATATATATATATTTATTTATATTTATAATATTGAAAAGAGGAATTATAAAAACTTCTGGACAATAATAATATGCTTTCTCAATGAAATTACAACTCTTGAATAGCCACATGACTTTACACATGAAGTATAATCCCTTCTCCGTCTCCCTTCTTGATGACGTAGCTGACTCAGGCTTTGTCGTACCTCTGTAGAATGGAGTACCTCCTTCCCATCGCCCTACAGTAGTGGAAAGGCACATAGCTGAGATGTAGAGACACCTATCTCAAACTGAGCTGTCGCCTTCTTACATTTCCCAAGGTGAACACTAGTACATGTGTATCATACTGCTGTCTTGGCTTCTTCAGATACTCGCCTTGCCTCGATCCTCCCAATGCTTTTTCCTACTTCTACTTCAATAATTATGGTGTTTATGTACCCCCCCCCCCAGCCATGTTATCAAACTACAAAAGCGGTACCTCGCATTGGTTTTAGAGTTTCTCTTGCTCTACAACCCTATAAATCCACTTTCCAACCAAGTGCATAGTGAGGATTATTGGTATACTGTAATATGGTACTCTATAATGTAAATTTAGCCTCACTGTTTATGTAAAACTTTTAACTCAGCTAGGTTTTTATGTTAAGAATGTATATGGCGGTGTTGTTTGGGAATTTCAATGTTCATCAGAAAAAGAGCCGCTGGACTTTTCCTTTTATTTTGCATTTTGCGAATTCCCAAACTTGAGCTGTATAACGAAAGATTCCTTGAGACGTAGCCCGGTGCATCTAAAGTTTGGATTCCAAAGATTAAACAGTATTATATAGCAAATAATTATAATTGTTAAGAACGAAGTTTTAAATGCAGCTTTAATGGATGATGGAAACTGAAAGTGGTATTAATTCCTATATTTTTGCGGTAAAAATCTATTTCCTCTTTTGAAGTATCTTGCGCCCCTGGGTTTTGCAAATCACAACTTTGACAAGTTCACTCGAAGTCCATCTTATTGCAGTAGACGTTTAGATTATATGTCATTGTCTGCGAAGTAGCGGGGTTATCTGCAATTAACACAAAGTCGCCCACGTACATCAGCGTACAAACAGTCAAGTTCATTATATACACTCCTTCGTCTATCTCTTGGTACATGTCATTATTACCTATGAACAACATAAGCGTAGCTGAAAATAGGCAGCCTAGTACAACCCCAGCAGTTGAAGAGAAGGGCTCAGAAACAGATTCACTTTCCACGAAGGCTTCTCCATTATTCTCATGAAGAGTTTCTCGATGATCCTTGGCTAACCACTTTACAGATTGGTTTTTAGATTATTGTTGGTTTTTTTTTTTTTTTTTTTTTTTTTTTTTTTTTTTTACTTACTTCGCATATTCCAATTGAGGAATAATATCTTACGGGTAGATGAAAAAACTTAATAAATAAGTTGAATGTTAAATTAATCTTTTGTTATGTACTTTTACTATATTACTATTTTTCTTTTCTTAAGAACATACCCTAGAAAATAGGCTGGTGATGATTATAGCTTTCATCAGCAGGAACTCATTACAGACTGCACAGAGATATTCCATAGTCCGTCACTGCTCAGGGCCACTGAAATGGAAGCTTTGTTATGTGGAAGTGTGAAGGTTACCTTAAATTTTTATTATATAATTGATGATTTTCTCTCCCTACAAAAAAAAAGCTCTTCCACAAAAAAAAAATCTTTCACATTTTTTTTGGCACTCTTTTTTTCTATGTCATAGCTCAATTGTTTATTAATTACATTTTGAAAAGACAAACTCATTTTTGTGATATTATTTCTGTGTTGAATATTAATAATATTTATGAGATTAAATCATGCCTGAATATGTCTGGCGATTTGTCAGGATTTCCCCCTCTTCAAAATTGTCTGTGATTGATGGATCGAGTTTCTTTTGACAAATGACATTCCTTTCGATTCTGGTTTATCGATTGTAGATATCGATATATGTTTAGATCAAACAGTGAAAGTGGCGATCTGCACTGATAAATTGTCAAATTGTAATAATATGCTGTGAGTCACATGTGACATTTATATTTATATAATAAAGATTTTTTAAAATCTGCAGGCGAGTAAGTCAATATCTTTCAAAGGTCAAAGCATTAGGTATTGACTGTGCGTTTTGGCGATAATTTATGTAGAAGACTGATAAATAATATCAATATAAATAGTTTTACAGCTGCTTGTTTACAAACATGAAATCAACACATTGTATTCAAAAGGTGAGTTTTTTTTACCGTAAATATTATTATTAGATGATTTTAGTTGGGGTTCGGTCAAGGTAGATCCAAAAAAAAAATACAAATTTAAAGTGTATTTTTTAAAAGATTATCTGCCAACGTTTCGGCTTTCATTGTAAGCCATCTTCAGGGCTGCCTCTAATTAAGACGAGAGAGAACGTCATGTCCCTAACTCAGTCATGGAAATGTGAACTTAGGGACAGGACGTCCTCTCTCGTCTTCATAATAGGCAGCCCTGAAGATGGCTTACATTGTAAGCCGATCGATGGCAGATAATCTTTTTTCAAACAATACTTTTTTTAATTTGAATTTTTTTGGATCTACCTTGACCAAACCCCAACTTAAATCATCTAACAACACATTATATGTTTCTCAAAAATGTAAATCTTTCAAAAAATGTGTTTTCAAAATCGAAAATTCGAAGTGAGCGTTTCGAGATAATTATTCTACCACCAGAGTTGAGATATTTCACAATTCTGAGTTGTCAGAGATTCCTGAATTCTGAAGAAACGATTGAGAGCTGGAATGCAGTTCCAAAGACTAGTGGTTTTTGATTTTTTCCAATGTTTTCATATTGTGCGAATAGAATAACTTGAAAGGTAATTTTTTTTCAATGCAACTGGCAATGAAACTGAACCCTGAATTGTGTATTTATGAGAGATATTGTTTAAGACTAAGGAAAGAGGTCATTGGAGGAGATCCCTACGGGAAGAGGACGATTGAAGGTGGCCACCTGCTTCCTCATGACCAAGAAGAGGAAATCACATTTACCCAGAAACAGCTATTAGATTCTTCTAGGCCTGGCTCGCCAGCGGTCTTCGAGTCTGTGCCAAATTCTTTTCGGGTCCATTAAAGTAAAATGTTCAGTGATAATAACTAGTTCAGACGATTTATCTTTTCTATTTATTTACTTATTAGTTAGAAAGGGTAGAAATAATTAGTTAGTATAATTTATCGTCTGTAATAAGTAGGTGTACTTATTTCTAATCTCTTGGGATAATCCTCTCTTATTTTGGGATAATTATCTCTTATTTCTCGTCTAATTGGGATTCACTCAGCAAATAGTGTCCTGCGTAATAGGGTCTTGAAATCAGTATCTTATATGCTGATTATTCACGGACGTATATTATATCTCGCGTATATAATCACAACACTGATTAATTATTAAAGAAAACACATTCCCTCGTTAGTGTAATTTATGAATACGCTAGCTTCAAGGCGTTTACTCTAACCTTCGCTTGTTTTTATACACATGAAAGGCAAGCCTGACAGGTATACGTCCGCGAGAGATACGCTGTACAGAAAAGTGATAAAATAATAAAATACTCAGCTGATATCTCATGGACAACTGCTCATTTTGAAATTAAATTATTGATATTAGATCATTTCTTACTCAGTGCCGGACATGGCATTTTACATAAAAGTCGCTTTAAATACATTACGTAATAAACCAAACTGTTTATTTTTTTTTAAACGTGACTTTTGCCTAAATGTATGAAATAATTCTTAATACAATAATTAAGAGTTATTTCAATAATTTAATTTATTCAATATTAAGTATTAAAGCTTTGTTTAATTATAACTAGCAAATACATCTTTATCGAAGTATTCAGTAGATACAATAAAGACGTTTATATTATTTATTTTTATTCAGTAAAAATTGTCACAGTCTATCTAGGTAAAAATTGCAACAATTTAAGGGTCATAGGGGGAGCGGATATCAACAGGCATCTACCTTATTTTAAACACCCATTGTACTGGCAAGCTTTTTTTTCTAAAAAAAATGTTGCCCAGGGTGAGGTTCGAACCCGCAGTGCCTTATACAGGAGTCCAAACTGATTGCTCCCACTGAGCTGGTGCACCCACCCTACTCTCAACATCGTGTTCTGAAACTATGCCATCAATGTGCTTTATAAAGAAAATCCTGTCCTTCTACATGCTTTGGAGGCCCAGGAGGGAAACTTTCACGGCCCACGGCACACTAGATAAGCTGTTTGGTCAGCAAACCGTTCTGACCGCTTATAACGGAGTCTCCATTATTGTAGCAGGCATATACAACAGATCCCTCAAAGGAGATGAGAGGTGATATCGTATCACTACCATATACGCCACATTCTGCAGACCCCGGGACCAGATAGTCCTTCCCGGCAGATCGCCCCACCACGAGAGCACTTGGCGACAGCACGGTGACATTGTGGCTGTCAGAAGTGAGGTGACACATCGGTGAGAGGCAAGGTGAAGACTTGACAGACGAGAGCTCTCCGACAGATGTTTCTGACCTCGCCCGTCGAGCAATGTCGGTCAGTTGCGAGGTCCGCGTCCATTGGCTAATGCTCTTCGCCATCACTTCATATACTTATTTACTTCCTTTCAATACATCAATAGAATTTCTTATTTTACTTAAGCATTAGCATAAATTAGCTATCAATTTTTTTTCGGGTAGCATTCATTCACATATACCCAATGAGATATATTAAAGTTGTTTATTATTTGAGAACTATTGACGATGCTTATAACTTACCTTTAGTTCATTTAAAAAGAGATTAAATCCGTTGGATGCAACATGAATGGCGAAAACCCACAGGTGGGGTGAAGGGAGGTTGAAAAAGTGTTGCGAGCCGGTAGGCAGATCCCTGAAGATGAAAATGCGAAAGAATGTGACAAAAGTCTTGGATTGCGTTTTATTGATGACATCCAATGGGTTTTCTACTTTTTCCTTTGAATTATAGAAGATCCCTTTCTCCTCTCCTATCAATGGAGAAAAATACCTCTAATAAAAGATTATGATGACTAAAAATATTGGCTAATAGGAAATATATTAATTGACTTCTTCTCTGTGAGAATATCAGATATAAAAACTCTTTAATAACTTCCATTTGTAAACACTCTTCATAACTGATTTTGATCTTATTAAAAGAAAATAATAAATGAGCAAGCTCCTTTGGGGAAGGTACTGGATAGTGAATGCTGAGCTAAAGAAATCGACTACCTGACAGGATTTTGCAGAAATGTGCAAAGAGGTCCTTTATTTCCTGTAATTCAGCAGGCTGTGGCGGACGCACGAGGATAGGCACGTGTGGCTACATACAACTCTCTTCGTACATGTGTTATCTCTTCGCCAGCAGTCTCTTGTCTAAACGCCAATTCCATTTAAAGGAAGAAACTCATGCATTTTAAATATTGTTAAGTGAATATAGCTTTACTATTGATCTGTCAAACACTTATTGATTTATATTTCAAGACTTTACACTTGAAAGTGTATATACAAATAATGCTCCCAACGTATATATAGTTGAATTCATCAATAAACAATATGTTGTAATAATAGTGATAAATTGACTTAATTTTAACTGTATATTGAAAAGTCTTATCTGCTGAAATAGATTCATCGTGATACATTGTCCGGTACATGAGGCATTACCTCTGCCATTATAAGGAAGGGGTTAAAATTATCCTTCAGGATAACCTTTGTGTATCAGACGCCTATAACTTAATTTTAGTTGAGAGCGTCATAACGTAGTAAAATCCTATGTTTTTTTTTTTTGTAACATGGATATTTGCTTCTGCGAATGAAGTAAACGATAAGGGTTTTCTTGTTTAATTTATCTTTTTTATTAATTCTTGTTTCTTATAGTAGTGAGAGATAGAGAGAGAAAAGAATGACAAACACAAATCAATTTGCTTTAATTTGTATTTCCTTAACAAATAAGCCTCTAATTGTAATATGTGAATTAGTAATAACATATCAAAAATAATTATTTAAAATTTAATAATGTTAAATATCCATCTCATATATTACAAATTAAACATTTTCTGTTAAATAACACAAAATGTGACTATAATTTCCCCTGCCACCTGTATAATGAGCCGTATCTGAAGATAATCGATTACCTGTAAGCTATATTGAAAGATATATCGAAGAGGCTGTGAAAGGTGAAGGTCCTTCAAATCCCCCAATTAAGTTGGCAGGACTGGAACCTTATCTCACTCACAGAACAAGGATACAACCTGCCTACAAATAGTTCTCGCTTGAACTCTGCCCCCACTGACAGCACGTCTACGAAAATAAAGGAAATCTCACGTAGATAAACGTACAATGTTGTCACTCTCGCAAAAACAGCTTTGAACTTGCTCTTTTTTACGTCGAGTTCTTTTCGCCGCAAATGCTAATGAACCTTGAAAACCATGCCAAGTTCCCACACTTTTTGCAAAGTTTCAGACTATATTTATGTTCTAGAAGGCGCACATATTTCTTACATGCTTTTAACGTTTTTTTTTTTTCTTTTGACTCAATCATGCAGATAAAATGTTACTTGTTAGCTAAGAAAAAATATTACCTTAATAAAGGCCTCAGCATGCTAANATATAATTGATGATTTTCTCTCCCTACAAAAAAAAAGCTCTTCCACAAAAAAAAAATCTTTCACATTTTTTTTGGCACTCTTTTTTTCTATGTCATAGCTCAATTGTTTATTAATTACATTTTGAAAAGACAAACTCATTTTTGTGATATTATTTCTGTGTTGAATATTAATAATATTTATGAGATTAAATCATGCCTGAATATGTCTGGCGATTTGTCAGGATTTCCCCCTCTTCAAAATTGTCTGTGATTGATGGATCGAGTTTCTTTTGACAAATGACATTCCTTTCGATTCTGGTTTATCGATTGTAGATATCGATATATGTTTAGATCAAACAGTGAAAGTGGCGATCTGCACTGATAAATTGTCAAATTGTAATAATATGCTGTGAGTCACATGTGACATTTATATTTATATATAATGTTTGTAAGATAACACAAGCAGTATGTTTGCTTCCTGTTTCTGGATAATTCAAGGACATGTGACTATGGTTTTCTGGTTTTTCTCTACCGCATAATATGTTTGGAACAGAAATTTTCTTTCCATTGAGGATTTTCTACTCTAGATTTTTAAAAAGGGTACACGATATTACTCACTACTGAGCCATTCTGTTTATAGACAAAGGGCAATAAATATATAAATATATATA
>KZ807785.1:242451-258276 GCA_000696205.2 Oncopeltus fasciatus | reverse complement strand
ATATTAAAGTTTTTTTTTTTAATTTCACTTAACATAAAATCTGAGAAAGATCAATGACATGAGCTTAGATTTTAATGTTGAATAGTTTACTATATAGCCACTTTACAAAATTTAATTTTTGATTATGTTGAATAAAAATATATGAAACATGTTTTTTTAACAAAAAATATACATATTAGAATACATGCAGTATTTGACTGCTCTTAATTTTTAACATGATTATATAGTATTTAAATCATTAGATATTATTCAAAAGGAGAATTTTTTGACCGTAGATATTAATATTAGATGATTTTAGTTGGGGTTCAGTCAAGGTAGATCCAAAGAAAATACATTGTAAGCCATCTTCATGGCTGCCTTCATAGACGGGTCATGGAAATGTGAACTTAGGGACAGGACGTCCTCTCTCTACTTTATGATAGCCCTGAAGATGGCTTACAATGTAAATCTTATTAAAAAAATAGACATTTTTTTTTAAATTTGTATTTTTTTTTGGATTTACCTTGACCGAACCCCAACTGAAATCATCTAATATTAGACATTATTTGGTTTCATAGTTCGATCTATCCTAGTTTTTATATTTTTTTAATAATTAAATTTGATTGTGAAGGTCTTCTTGATAAATCATAAATTACATGAATTTATTTGTGTTTACTTAGACGGCTTTATCTTCCAATAGACATATACTGAATTATATCCTGAAAGCCATTGAGTTTCTGCTATGCCCGTACCACTTCTCAGGAGAATATCAGAATTTAAACCTTATTGAGAGAGCAGCAAATATTTGAGTATCTTTGTGTAACTATTTAATTGGAAAAGGATTCGAACCCTGCACTTTCAGTATGAGAGTCACTGAAACTGACCACCTGATGCCAATGTATTTCTTTTTTAAATAAATCATTATTTATTACATTCTGTTAGTTAACATCTTGTAAGGCAATGTATTAAAAGATAATGCAGTGAAAGAACCCCGTTTGTGGGGAATAATTTTCCCCAGTGAACGATAACCCACTGCTATAGAGGTTTATTTGTGCGTCTTTCTTTTACATCGAACGTAAATAATAACTAATCCTCTCCACTTACACTTTTATTATTATGTAAATTTATTAAAAGGCTGTAGAAGGAGGAAAAAGAAAGACTAGATAAAATGTGTTAAGAGGAAGATGGGGATCTTAAAACGCGGTGGTTAATTTTTATTTTATTTTAAGGGTTTTGTGTGTGTGTGTAGGGGTGTGTTAGCTGCGATCTACAGTCGAGATAACAGAGTTCTGACAAGACTCCTACACTGCCGCCAAGACGTTCATGCCGCTGACGCCGGTGATCGAACCTCAGTCTCTATGGCAGCAGTAGTATAGCGAAGCCATTTATATCTGAGGACTAACCCCACCCCACTCTTCCATTCATGTTTCTCGGGGGTGCCCCGAGGGTCGGGTTGATAATCTCCGCTGAGATTCTGACGTTTCTGTAAAACCAAGAATATAGTATTTCTAACATTAACATTCCGGTTTACACTGCGAAACATCTTCAGGGCCGAAAAGCGAAACAGAACAAGTCCCAAGCATGTAACATAAACATAAATAAGACTAGTAAAACTATGTTATATAATAAATATCAACATCTTTAGGTATTGTAAAAATAAATATATATTTTTACAGGATATTTGTTCACCTTTAAAATTATATTCTAGAAATTGGTGGAGAATGGCTCCATTAGATTTTGGGTAAAAAACAAAAGGTATTTATTTAAACCTACATTTTGAGCGGTTTGTCAGAATAATTAAAAAATCGCATTAATCCAAACTAAAGAATATATAACTCAATATCTTATAGAACACCGAATTGAAAAAGAAAAATCAAAGTAAACTGATATTATTTAACTTCATTAACATTGATATAAATACACAGAATTGTAATGGCTTAAACTGATATTATTTAACTTGATTAACATTGATATAAATACACAGAATGTAATGGCTTAAACTGATATTATTTAACTTGATTAACATTTATATAAATACACAGAATGTAATGGCTTAAACTGATATTATTTAACTTGATTAACATTGATATAATAAATACACAAAATGTAATGGCCTAAACTGATATTATTTAACTTGATTAACATTAATATAATAAATACACAGAATGTAATGGCCTAAACTGATATTATTTAACTTGATTAACATTGATATAATAAATACACAGAATGTAATGGCCTAAACTGATATTATTTAACTTGATTAACATTGATATAATAAATACACAGAATGTAATGGCCTAAACTGATATTATTTAACTTGATTAACATTGATATAATAAATACACAGAATGTAATGGCCTAAACTGATATTATTTAACTTGATTAACATTGATATAATAAATACACAGAATGTAATGGCCTAAACTGATAATATTTAACTTGATTAACATTGATATAATAAATACACAGAATGTAATGGCCTAAACTGATATTATTTAACTTGATTAACATTGATATAATAAATACACAGAATGTAATGGCCTAAACTGATATTATTTAACTTGATTAACATTGATATAATAAATACACAGAATGTAATGGCCTAAACTGATATTATTTAACTTGATTAACATTGATATAATAAATACACAGAATGTAATGGCCTAAACTGATATTATTTAACTTGATTAACATTGATATAATAAATACACAGAATGTAATGGCCTAAACTGATATTATTTAACTTGATTAACATTGATATAATAAATACACAGAATGTAATGGCCTAAACTGATATTATTTAACTTGATTAACATTGATATAATAAATACACAGAATGTAATGGCCTAAACTGATATTATTTAACTTGATTAACATTGATATAATAAATACACAGAATGTAATGGCCTAAACTGATATTATTTAACTTGATTAACATTGATATAATAAATACACAGAATGTAATGGCCTAAACTGATATTATTTAACTTGATTAACATTGATATAATAAATACACAGAATGTAATGGCCTAAACTGATATTATTTAACTTGATTAACATTGATATAATAAATACACAGAATGTAATGGCCTAAACTGATATTATTTAACTTGATTAACATTGATATAATAAATACACAGAATGTAATGGCCTAAACTGATATTATTTAACTTGATTAACATTGATATAATAAATACACAGAATGTAATGGCCTAAACTGATATTATTTAACTTGATTAACATTGATATAATAAATACACAGAATGTAATGGCCTAAACTGATATTATTTAACTTGATTAACATTGATATAATAAATACACAGAATGTAATGGCCTAAACTGATATTATTTAACTTGATTAACATTGATATAATNTTCTATAGCTGATAACATTATAACATTTAAAGGAAATGTGTTATAATTTAGCTTTATTTTATGTTATCAGCTATAGAAAAACTTAAATCTAAAGATTATTTTATTAAAATTTTTAAAACGATTTAGACTTGAGAAAAAAAAAAATTCTCCCGGAAGTATTTTAGCAAAAATATAAAATTTTGAATTGTGATGAAATGTGGAGGTCTTTAGCCTAGCTATTATAGGCTGAAGATTCGAAAATTTTAGCTTCATTCTTTTTTGGATAAATACATTGTATTAAGCCTCAAAAATATTCTATTAATTGATTTATTTACCTTATATCAATCTCATTTAGTCAAAAAAGAAGAAAACTTGTCAAAATCACGGGATATATTTTCATTCAGTGCCATTCATGGCTAGTAATTGCATTCAAATTGTCTTTTGTAGGCGTTAGCTTAGAGACAACGCCTAACAAATAATTAAATTGGCTGCAATTGTATTACCAAGGTCCTATAAGTATTTATTTATTTTCTTATTTGTATTCCTCCCTCAGCCATTTATAAGGGAAAGACTACCTTTAATTATAGTTAACCAACACATTCTGAACAATCAAAGCATAATTATTCTGATTAATATCATAAGATCAATTTTATATAAGTTACTCTAAAACATTATTAAAACCATAAATTTCTGTTACATTGTACTAAAATTACAAAGAGTAATTTACTAATTAATTTCATTTCATAAGTTTGGATTGAAAGCTATTCCAATTAAGATTATATTTAAATTTACTTTTACCTATACCTCAACATTAAAGTAGTTTTTATTCAAGAACTCTAAGTCATTACAGGTAATAGTTACTGAACATCAATATTCATAAGTTATGTTCAGATGGGCTTCCACACTCTCCAAAAATGTTCAAAACTTCTTTAGGGAGTGACCTAAAGCATGTCTGCTTTTTACCGAGCTTTCGCACTTCTTGTAGTGGCTTCTTCAGGGCTTAAAAATTATCTAATTATCTATAAGTAAATTTGTTTATAAAACTCCAATTTACCTTTCTGCTATACTGTTCGTGCCCTTATTGACAGATGGTCAAAGTTTTATTTAATTTATTATTCACTTCTAATTTGTTATAAATATACACTTCAGAGTTGATAATAGAATGAATTATTAAATAGTAGTACTATACGAATTACAAAAAAACAAGGGTTTTTTTTAAATATAGAACAATAAAATATCGAGAAGTTGACTTATAAGTATTCTAAAATATTCTGTTTCAAATTTTCTTATTATTATTTGAAATTTGTAAACTAAAAATGTAAAATTGCTTTCATTTAATTAAATAAAACATCTAAATCAGAAATATTGGTAAAATATAAAAAATTTCAATTGAAAATTAATTAAAATAGAAAAATTCGATTCAGTTCTATTCCCGGCTGAGATAGATTTTTTCTGGCTCCCTGTACGATTTAAAATATTAATAAAAATAAATTTACTTACTGCCCTGTCTCTTAAATAATTTAAAAGTTTACATTAAGGAAGTACACATTTCAGTTGGAATAACACAAAAAAAATTGAAAAGTTAACATCAGATATTTAATAATCCAAAACAAACTATTTTAAAAATAACACAAAATTTCTTTAAACATCACAGATTTCGTTTAATTAAAAAAAATAGATTATTAATAATAAATAAATTTACTTTATGCCATTTTGTTATGAAAAAAAAAAAATCTCAAGTTATTGTATCCTTCCCCTCCTGCCTTCCAAAAATAATAATGCTTTTCCCCCTCCCACTTTCCTACAGCCATATGTCCTGAACCTCAAACCGTCTCATCCTTTCCCCACTCTTACATCCGTTTTCCGCAACGGTCAGAATAATTTTTTAAAACAGATCAGTCACTATGTAAGATCAGTTGGGCACAGGTCTATCTCTCTCTCCATCACCCTACTTGGTATGTACACTTACGAATTTTATTAATAATTTTTTATTTACAATATGTTTAGTATCCATTTTTTGGATTCGGATTAGGATCAGATTATAGGGCGATCAACATCATGGTTATTACGCCATGACTGTTGGGTTAATTAAATTTTTTCATATATGCCTGTTTCTCTTAAAATGCACATAAGTTTGGCTACATTGGATTCATGGTTTACCAGTGATGCAGACAGTTGTCTTGGGAGGTTTTTGCATGTGAATAAATTAGAGTAATATGTGCATTCCTCGATGAGATGTTGAACACTTATTGGACAGCTACATTTAGGGCATACTGGCGGTTGTTAGATGGTGATTAGATGGACGTGGGTAAGATTGGTATGACCTATTCTAAGTCTGGTTAGTACGACTTCTTCCCTTCTGTTCTCCCGGTTCGATGTGGACCACTCCTTGTGGTGTCCTTGATTCTTCGCAGTTTATTGTTGGTCGATTCGGACTTCCAGAGAGTGTCCCAGTCCAAAGAAGTTTAAGCCAAGTCTTGACATCTCTTGGCATCTATAATGATTGTGGGTGGGATGTCCTTAAGGGCTGCTTCTTTAGCTGCTTTATCGGCCATCTCGTTTCCCCTTATACCTGTGTGTGATGGTACCCACAGGAGTGTTATTGTTTTGTCCTGCTGTACAAGGGTGCGAATATAATGAAAGAATTTTTTTTTTGTAGGAGACCTTCATTTTTATCATTTTTTATACTTTTTAGAGAAGAGAGCGAGTCGGAGTACCATATATGATAAATCCATTATATGATGTATCCATTTTTTTATAATAGAGTACACACAGTTTTATATTTTCTTTCACTTATCTTTGTTTGATTATCATATATAGACATGTTTCTATATTATTTTGTATGTCTCTCATTCATATTCAGCCCCGATGTAGTCCAGAAATTCAGGCCGAAATTAAAACTATTTTGGTTACAAATTAGTTTTTAATTGTTCAACTCCCATGAACGAATTCCCGATAATCTTCTCTTCATAATAATGCAATAGCTTTACTATACAAAGAATATTAGAAGTAATTTACATATTTTAAAACAATTTGACAAAGATAAATAAGATAATTAGAAACATTTATAACCTCATCTCTTTCTGTTATCGGCCATCTCTATTTAGGAAGCAGTTAAACAACAAAAAAGTATTCATGAAGTTTGTGAAATGAACACAACTTGATGAATGAAGAGAGGATTATCAGGAAGTAGTAACTACTAAGACCGCATCCCTGTTATCCCCACTTCATAAAACTTCAACAAATTTACCTCTAAAACTTGATGAAGTCCCGTGAGAGCGGAATTAGGACTAAAGACCTACACGCGAACTGCCTACGCATAACATATTTGTGTTTGTACATGGCACATTTCATATATGTCCGCATTTGATGATACACGAAGCAGAAATCACCGCTACTACTGCAATCACTGCTACTACTGAGTCTCTTGTAAAACGCCTGTTTCTGCAGTGTGGGAGGCGAACTAGTTACTGCCTGGTGGAGGTGTGGCTTTCGTTAGACTAGGATAACCCACCGCATTTGATGAGACACAAAGCAGAAATCACCGCTACTACTACAGTCACTGCTACTACTGAGTCACTTGTGAAACGCCTGTTTCTGCAGTGTGGGAGGTGAACTAGTTACTGCCTGGTGGAGGTGTGGCTTTCGTTAGACTAGGATAACCCACCGCTTTTGATGAGACACAAAGCAGAAATCACCGCTACTACTGCAATCACTGCTACTACTGAGTCTCTTGTAAAACGCCTGTTTCTGCAGTGTGGGAGGCGAACTAGTTACTGCCTGGTGGAGGTGTGGCTTTCGTTAGACTAGGATAACCCACCGCATTTGATGAGACACAAAGCAGAAATCACCGCTACTACTACAGTCACTGCTACTACTGAGTCACTTGTGAAACGCCTGTTTCTGCAGTGTGGGAGGTGAACTAGTTACTGCCTGGTGGAGGTGTGGCTTTCGTTAGACTAGGATAACCCACCGCATTTGATGAGACACAAAGCAGAAATCACCGCTACTACTACAGTCACTGCTACTACTGAGTCACTTGTGAAACGCCTGTTTCTGCAGTGTGGGAGGTGAACTAGTTACTGCCTGGTGGAGGTGTGGCTTTCGTTAGACTAGGATAACCCACCGCATTTGATGAGACACAAAGCAGAAATCACCGCTACTACTACAGTCACTGCTACTACTGAGTCACTTGTGAAACGCCTGTTTCTGCAGTGTGGGAGGTGAACTAGTTACTGCCTGGTGGAGGTGTGGCTTTCGTTAGACTAGGATAACCCACCGCATTTGATGAGACACAAAGCAGAAATCACCGCTACTACTACAGTCACTGCTACTACTGAGTCACTTGTGAAACGCCTGTTTCTGCAGTGTGGGAGGTGAACTAGTTACTGCCTGGTGGAGGTGTGGCTTTCGTTAGACTAGGATAACCCACCGCATTTGATGAGACACAAAGCAGAAATCACCGCTACTACTACAGTCACTGCTACTACTGAGTCACTTGTGAAACGCCTGTTTCTGCAGTGTGGGAGGTGAACTAGTTACTGCCTGGTGGAGGTGTGGCTTTCGTTAGACTAGGATAACCCACCGCATTTGATGAGACACAAAGCAGAAATCACCGCTACTACTACAGTCACTGCTACTACTGAGTCACTTGTGAAACGCCTGTTTCTGCAGTGTGGGAGGTGAACTAGTTACTGCCTGGTGGAGGTGTGGCTTTCGTTAGACTAGGATAACCCACCGCATTTGATGAGACACAAAGCAGAAATCACCGCTACTACTACAGTCACTGCTACTACTGAGTCACTTGTGAAACGCCTGTTTCTGCAGTGTGGGAGGTGAACTAGTTACTGCCTGGTGGAGGTGTGGCTTTCGTTAGACTAGGATAACCCACCGCATTTGATGAGACACAAAGCAGAAATCACCGCTACTACTACAGTCACTGCTACTACTGAGTCACTTGTGAAACGCCTGTTTCTGCAGTGTGGGAGGTGAACTAGTTACTGCCTGGTGGAGGTGTGGCTTTCGTTAGACTAGGATAACCCACCGCATTTGATGAGACACAAAGCAGAAATCACCGCTACTACTACAGTCACTGCTACTACTGAGTCACTTGTGAAACGCCTGTTTCTGCAGTGTGGGAGGTGAACTAGTTACTGCCTGGTGGAGGTGTGGCTTTCGTTAGACTAGGATAACCCACCGCATTTGATGAGACACAAAGCAGAAATCACCGCTACTACTACAGTCACTGCTACTACTGAGTCACTTGTGAAACGCCTGTTTCTGCAGTGTGGGAGGTGAACTAGTTACTGCCTGGTGGAGGTGTGGCTTTCGTTAGACTAGGATAACCCACCGCATTTGATGAGACACAAAGCAGAAATCACCGCTACTACTACAGTCACTGCTACTACTGAGTCACTTGTGAAACGCCTGTTTCTGCAGTGTGGGAGGTGAACTAGTTACTGCCTGGTGGAGGTGTGGCTTTCGTTAGACTAGGATAACCCACCGCATTTGATGAGACACAAAGCAGAAATCACCGCTACTACTACAGTCACTGCTACTACTGAGTCACTTGTGAAACGCCTGTTTCTGCAGTGTGGGAGGTGAACTAGTTACTGCCTGGTGGAGGTGTGGCTTTCGTTAGACTAGGATAACCCACCGCATTTGATGAGACACAAAGCAGAAATCACCGCTACTACTACAGTCACTGCTACTACTGAGTCACTTGTGAAACGCCTGTTTCTGCAGTGTGGGAGGTGAACTAGTTACTGCCTGGTGGAGGTGTGGCTTTCGTTAGACTAGGATAACCCACCGCATTTGATGAGACACAAAGCAGAAATCACCGCTACTACTACAGTCACTGCTACTACTGAGTCACTTGTGAAACGCCTGTTTCTGCAGTGTGGGAGGTGAACTAGTTACTGCCTGGTGGAGGTGTGGCTTTCGTTAGACTAGGATAACCCACCGCATTTGATGAGACACAAAGCAGAAATCACCGCTACTACTACAGTCACTGCTACTACTGAGTCACTTGTGAAACGCCTGTTTCTGCAGTGTGGGAGGTGAACTAGTTACTGCCTGGTGGAGGTGTGGCTTTCGTTAGACTAGGATAACCCACCGCATTTGATGAGACACAAAGCAGAAATCACCGCTACTACTACAGTCACTGCTACTACTGAGTCACTTGTGAAACGCCTGTTTCTGCAGTGTGGGAGGTGAACTAGTTACTGCCTGGTGGAGGTGTGGCTTTCGTTAGACTAGGATAACCCACCGCATTTGATGAGACACAAAGCAGAAATCACCGCTACTACTACAGTCACTGCTACTACTGAGTCACTTGTGAAACGCCTGTTTCTGCAGTGTGGGAGGTGAACTAGTTACTGCCTGGTGGAGGTGTGGCTTTCGTTAGACTAGGATAACCCACCGCATTTGATGAGACACAAAGCAGAAATCACCGCTACTACTACAGTCACTGCTACTACTGAGTCACTTGTGAAACGCCTGTTTCTGCAGTGTGGGAGGTGAACTAGTTACTGCCTGGTGGAGGTGTGGCTTTCGTTAGACTAGGATAACCCACCGCATTTGATGAGACACAAAGCAGAAATCACCGCTACTACTACAGTCACTGCTACTACTGAGTCACTTGTGAAACGCCTGTTTCTGCAGTGTGGGAGGTGAACTAGTTACTGCCTGGTGGAGGTGTGGCTTTCGTTAGACTAGGATAACCCACCGCATTTGATGAGACACAAAGCAGAAATCACCGCTACTACTACAGTCACTGCTACTACTGAGTCACTTGTGAAACGCCTGTTTCTGCAGTGTGGGAGGTGAACTAGTTACTGCCTGGTGGAGGTGTGGCTTTCGTTAGACTAGGATAACCCACCGCATTTGATGAGACACAAAGCAGAAATCACCGCTACTACTACAGTCACTGCTACTACTGAGTCACTTGTGAAACGCCTGTTTCTGCAGTGTGGGAGGTGAACTAGTTACTGCCTGGTGGAGGTGTGGCTTTCGTTAGACTAGGATAACCCACCGCATTTGATGAGACACAAAGCAGAAATCACCGCTACTACTACAGTCACTGCTACTACTGAGTCACTTGTGAAACGCCTGTTTCTGCAGTGTGGGAGGTGAACTAGTTACTGCCTGGTGGAGGTGTGGCTTTCGTTAGACTAGGATAACCCACCGCATTTGATGAGACACAAAGCAGAAATCACCGCTACTACTACAGTCACTGCTACTACTGAGTCACTTGTGAAACGCCTGTTTCTGCAGTGTGGGAGGTGAACTAGTTACTGCCTGGTGGAGGTGTGGCTTTCGTTAGACTAGGATAACCCACCGCATTTGATGAGACACAAAGCAGAAATCACCGCTACTACTACAGTCACTGCTACTACTGAGTCACTTGTGAAACGCCTGTTTCTGCAGTGTGGGAGGTGAACTAGTTACTGCCTGGTGGAGGTGTGGCTTTCGTTAGACTAGGATAACCCACCGCATTTGATGAGACACAAAGCAGAAATCACCGCTACTACTACAGTCACTGCTACTACTGAGTCACTTGTGAAACGCCTGTTTCTGCAGTGTGGGAGGTGAACTAGTTACTGCCTGGTGGAGGTGTGGCTTTCGTTAGACTAGGATAACCCACCGCATTTGATGAGACACAAAGCAGAAATCACCGCTACTACTACAGTCACTGCTACTACTGAGTCACTTGTGAAACGCCTGTTTCTGCAGTGTGGGAGGTGAACTAGTTACTGCCTGGTGGAGGTGTGGCTTTCGTTAGACTAGGATAACCCACCGCATTTGATGAGACACAAAGCAGAAATCACCGCTACTACTACAGTCACTGCTACTACTGAGTCACTTGTGAAACGCCTGTTTCTGCAGTGTGGGAGGTGAACTAGTTACTGCCTGGTGGAGGTGTGGCTTTCGTTAGACTAGGATAACCCACCGCATTTGATGAGACACAAAGCAGAAATCACCGCTACTACTACAGTCACTGCTACTACTGAGTCACTTGTGAAACGCCTGTTTCTGCAGTGTGGGAGGTGAACTAGTTACTGCCTGGTGGAGGTGTGGCTTTCGTTAGACTAGGATAACCCACCGCATTTGATGAGACACAAAGCAGAAATCACCGCTACTACTACAGTCACTGCTACTACTGAGTCACTTGTGAAACGCCTGTTTCTGCAGTGTGGGAGGTGAACTAGTTACTGCCTGGTGGAGGTGTGGCTTTCGTTAGACTAGGATAACCCACCGCATTTGATGAGACACAAAGCAGAAATCACCGCTACTACTACAGTCACTGCTACTACTGAGTCACTTGTGAAACGCCTGTTTCTGCAGTGTGGGAGGTGAACTAGTTACTGCCTGGTGGAGGTGTGGCTTTCGTTAGACTAGGATAACCCACCGCATTTGATGAGACACAAAGCAGAAATCACCGCTACTACTACAGTCACTGCTACTACTGAGTCACTTGTGAAACGCCTGTTTCTGCAGTGTGGGAGGTGAACTAGTTACTGCCTGGTGGAGGTGTGGCTTTCGTTAGACTAGGATAACCCACCGCATTTGATGAGACACAAAGCAGAAATCACCGCTACTACTACAGTCACTGCTACTACTGAGTCACTTGTGAAACGCCTGTTTCTGCAGTGTGGGAGGTGAACTAGTTACTGCCTGGTGGAGGTGTGGCTTTCGTTAGACTAGGATAACCCACCGCATTTGATGAGACACAAAGCAGAAATCACCGCTACTACTACAGTCACTGCTACTACTGAGTCACTTGTGAAACGCCTGTTTCTGCAGTGTGGGAGGTGAACTAGTTACTGCCTGGTGGAGGTGTGGCTTTCGTTAGACTAGGATAACCCACCGCATTTGATGAGACACAAAGCAGAAATCACCGCTACTACTACAGTCACTGCTACTACTGAGTCACTTGTGAAACGCCTGTTTCTGCAGTGTGGGAGGTGAACTAGTTACTGCCTGGTGGAGGTGTGGCTTTCGTTAGACTAGGATAACCCACCGCATTTGATGAGACACAAAGCAGAAATCACCGCTACTACTACAGTCACTGCTACTACTGAGTCACTTGTGAAACGCCTGTTTCTGCAGTGTGGGAGGTGAACTAGTTACTGCCTGGTGGAGGTGTGGCTTTCGTTAGACTAGGATAACCCACCGCATTTGATGAGACACAAAGCAGAAATCACCGCTACTACTACAGTCACTGCTACTACTGAGTCACTTGTGAAACGCCTGTTTCTGCAGTGTGGGAGGTGAACTAGTTACTGCCTGGTGGAGGTGTGGCTTTCGTTAGACTAGGATAACCCACCGCATTTGATGAGACACAAAGCAGAAATCACCGCTACTACTACAGTCACTGCTACTACTGAGTCACTTGTGAAACGCCTGTTTCTGCAGTGTGGGAGGTGAACTAGTTACTGCCTGGTGGAGGTGTGGCTTTCGTTAGACTAGGATAACCCACCGCATTTGATGAGACACAAAGCAGAAATCACCGCTACTACTACAGTCACTGCTACTA
This sequence comes from Oncopeltus fasciatus, assembly GCA_000696205.2. Classification (NCBI taxonomy): domain Eukaryota; kingdom Metazoa; phylum Arthropoda; class Insecta; order Hemiptera; family Lygaeidae; genus Oncopeltus; species Oncopeltus fasciatus. Next base: position 245,405 of record KZ807785.1, on the reverse strand, counting down.
CTGAGTCACTTGTGAAACGCCTGTTTCTGCAGTGTGGGAGGTGAACTAGTTACTGCCTGGTGGAGGTGTGGCTTTCGTTAGACTAGGATAACCCACCGCATTTGATGAGACACAAAGCAGAAATCACCGCTACTACTACAGTCACTGCTACTACTGAGTCACTTGTGAAACGCCTGTTTCTGCAGTGTGGGAGGTGAACTAGTTACTGCCTGGTGGAGGTGTGGCTTTCGTTAGACTAGGATAACCCACCGCATTTGATGAGACACAAAGCAGAAATCACCGCTACTACTACAGTCACTGCTACTACTGAGTCACTTGTGAAACGCCTGTTTCTGCAGTGTGGGAGGTGAACTAGTTACTGCCTGGTGGAGGTGTGGCTTTCGTTAGACTAGGATAACCCACCGCATTTGATGAGACACAAAGCAGAAATCACCGCTACTACTACAGTCACTGCTACTACTGAGTCACTTGTGAAACGCCTGTTTCTGCAGTNTATATATATATATATATCACGTACATATTCAAATAATTATATGTATATTTCACATGATCACTTAATATTTACGTAAATATATATGTTATACAATTATTTACAATATATGAGGAACAAAGTAGTTAATGATACGAAACGAAAACTTTTTTTTTTGTATTTTATTTGTGTTTTGCTAACTGGTGTATATATCCTATATTTCTGTTTTTCTCGCTGCTAATTACCTGTTGTCGCAAATACATTTTCAATTCATGTTATGGAAGCTATATTTTAGAATATATTTACGAACGAATTTAGGAGGTTAATGGGAACATTAACTACCCTACTTTTACTCTAGTGTCCCTTTTCGGCTTGTCATATAAGACTGACTGTCTCCTATCCACTCATATCACCAATGCTATGTGAGAAATTAGGCGTTTTCGCGCTGCTCTTGTGTGACAGGCAGTGGATATACATGCCGTATCTGTGACATCCATTGGGGTAGGCTTGGTATCGCTCTGCCTGCGTGAAATATATATTGGATAGATTTTCTTAGTTCGAGATTCATTAAAACCCGCAGTTTTGGTAGGAGAGATGTACGAAATAACTCATTATTTTCGTAGGGATATTCCTTTTTCAAGTCCACTCAGGGGTGGTAGAGGAAATGAGTCAGGTAGAACTCCACTCCCAGATTTGTGTGGTTCTGCCCACGAGTCTCCTAGCTGGATTCCAGTAGGGTGACTGGCTGTCCATCGGCGAATAACCTTATATGTGCAGCGCTGGGAATTCGCGGATTCGCGCGGGGATCTCGCAAGTCTGGGGGAGGGACAAGGGGTTTGCGCGGCAACGGGTTCGCAGCTGATAGATGTCACTTCCTGTCACCAGCTGTAATTTAGTTAGAGCACCCCAAGGGCCAAACTATATGCAATACTTGTAGGGATAATATTAAGTTTATTTTGTTTAAAATATAATATATTCCATACCATGAATTAATTTTAAGAATTAATATTCCAATATAGATGTGTGACATAATTGTTAAGTATTAAGAAACCCCCTCTTTTGATTTTTTATTATACACATGCATTTTTATACGTGTATCTCGTATCACTAACTCTATTGTGCAGATTCTCTTCTATTATTAATTTTGATTGAATAAACAAATGAAATATAAGTCAGTATTGTGGTATTAAAGTACGTAGCATGATTGCTAGTTATAAAAATATGATATAATAATAACAGTCGTAAAACAATTATTCTATAATAAGTTTAGCCGTTCTTGACGCAATAAAACAAATTTAACTGATCTACTCCAATCCTACATTGCAAAAGCTAAATAGCCCTTTAAGATTTTCTTTGTATATATATATATATACTATGTCTATATGTAATGATAGAAGTACATGTAAAAAAAACAAAAAAACATTTCAAATCATATAAAGTTGTAGGACAAACAGATCTACTTTCTCATCTAGATTTACTAAATCTGCCCATTTATGTCTACTCAATGACTTTTAAAATTCTAAAATGCGATATTTGATTATAAGATTCTCGTAGAATATTTTCCTAGGCTATCCCTCGAAATTTTATTTTGAGTTTTGAAAGTTTGAGTAGTAAGGGAAAAGAGGGGGGTAGGTTTTCTGTATCGCTTTTTGGCGAGCTGCATCTTGCGTGGCAGTGGCCTCCGAGAGTATTCGCATGGAGGAAGTCACGTCCACCTGGGACAGCTTGAATATATTACTGTGAAGATGGAGAGGCCGGCGTTGGCGTTACGCAACGCTAAATTACTAAAATCCCATTGGTCTACAAAGCCTGGGGCTGGGAAAGCTGTACCCTCGTCAGGGGTGGTTTTCACCCCTTGTTATTATCCAAAATCACTCCCCAGTTATTCCCCTCAAGACAGCTCGAGGAATTCCCATTCAATGTATAACTTAAAGACATCATATTTAGAAAAGGAGTAGGTTTAATAATTATGTGCTTAAATATACACTTATTTGTAATAATAAACTTTTTTCTTTAAGTCTCTTGAAGTATAGTAGAAGAGTGAATACATTTTTAAATACCATTCTAATTCAATTTTCAGACGCATTTTGGATATGAACATGTAAAAGTACAACACAGAAGCAATATATTCTTGCACATTAGCTACAAATATATTTATAATAAAATAAAATAAGTGAATATGCTAAACATTCATTCATCATTCACCCCTGAAGAAGAAAACCACTAATCGCGCTTGAGTCAAGAAGAATAATCAATGATTTTTTTTTTCCAGTTAAGAAAAATATCAATTGAACAATCAGATATTCACTTGATTCATAAGAAGTACACTACGCTTTAAATTTGACTTAAAAATTATCTAATTTATTAAAAGAAACTACTTTTTTTTTCGTATAGTATTAATAGTTCATTTTTTTCCAGTTTTTCTTAAAAAATAAAACTTTTTCAAAATAAAATTTTTATAAATAAAAATAAATTAAATTTACTG
>KZ807785.1:213702-239510 GCA_000696205.2 Oncopeltus fasciatus | reverse complement strand
ATCCCCCCCCCCAAAAAAAAAAAATCAAAAATCTAACAAAAGCTCTTTTGTTTGAATTGCACAGGGAGCAAGAATAAAATCTTGCTACCTCAGCCGTGCGGGCAAATGTGAGACCGGGTTCGATTCCCGGCTGTGGTAGTAAGATTTATTTTCTAGCTCCATGTACGATTCAAATAAATTATGAAAAGTGGAATTACCTTACCACAATTATCATCATGATTTAAAAATTGTATTGGTTACAAATTAGTTTTTAATTCTTCAACTACCAAGACCGATTTCCTTATAATCCTCTCTTCTTAATATTCAACAAATCATTTGTTAGAAAAACCTCAAAAGGTACGTAATTCGCCAAAATGGAAGGAATGAAGGGGAGGGGGAGGGTGAGGAGAGGGTGGTGATACGAAAGCAGTAATATGGCGACAGAATGCTAGCGGAGGAATGCAATATCCACAAGTCATAGCGAGTTATGGCAGTCCGCTAACAGCGTTAGGAAAAGTAATGTCTCCGACAGATGTGGGGCGAGGACGTCTTCAATGTTCATGTGCATATTTATGTGGTCCTGTGAACTGATAGTGGCGGGACTCAATTGTCCGTTCTGTCTTATCAGCAGCGGTCAAGTGATAACGTTTGAGAACAATGCTTCTGCAATATGCGTTTTGTAACCCCCCCCCCCCCCCCGGTCCTTGCTAGATTCTCTTTGCACAACCGTATGCGTTTTCAGCCGTGATTCTGCCTTATTTTTCTGTAGCGTAGTTACCGCAAGAAAGTCATTCTGTTGCTGCAATAATGCGGCTTTCCGAAAAATACAATATAAATATTTAAAAATAAAAAAAAAATAGTCGGTTATCAATTCAGTATTATACCGACAGATCCGTTCGATATGTGACATTTACAGCATTAGGATAATTATTAATCAAATACAACAACATCAATCAAAGACTCCGAATCTGTCCCTTTACAGGATTTCTACACGGGGAAAATAAGGAGAAATAATAGGATACATAAACTTAGTTGTCAGATAACTACAGGAGCTAATGTATCGATTACCTTTTCACAGAAGTACAACAACGCAGGAGCTCCGTAAACTGAGCAGATTTCTCAAAAATTAAAGATAAGGCTGATATTAATGTGGAAAAAAAACTAGTAAATTGGCCTTAAAAGCCCAGAGGAGAAATCAAGTTTATCCACCGGTAGATAGATAGGTATTTGGCCAATCTTAGAAAGAATGGGAGTGGGGGGGGGATATTGGGAACATGAATTGTAAATAATGAAATTTCGTAGCTATTCTCCTATTTCTCCCTTCACTATTCCTCATTCGATTTTTACGTTTTTCAAAAAAAAGCAAAAAAAAAAAAAAAAAAAAAAAAAAAAAAAAAAAAAAAAAAAAAAANTAATTTATATATTTAAAAAAATTAGGGATCCAACTTTACTTTGGACAGTCCCAAATTTACATTTTAAAATTTTTCCTTAACATTTAAATTGTAGTTTATTGAAAACTGTTAAATCTAATAAATGTTAGAATATTATTTTAACCACCTATTATGTCCCATACATTTTTTTTTTCTTGTGGCTAATAATAACCAATAATTTAGCTTTCTTTGCAAGTACTCCCTCCACCTTGACCAATTTAAGAATGTAGCAGCTATTTCAGGCTTTAAAAACAACATGGAAATTTTGTAGCGCAAAATAAAAACCACAGGCATGTACAGCGTTATCAGACAAACACACAAATATAAATTTTAGTACCTACGTGTCCGATAGGATCTAAGAAAATATCGAAAATATTTTAAAATATCTGTCACATCTGTCTAAATGGCGAAAGCTGTTTACCGCTTCACTGTTACGGTAATTTTAATCATCAGGGTTGCTACATTTATCTTCTCAGAAATTATGTCAATTTTCTAAACAGTTAAAATCCCCTTTTTAACGCGGCATTTTATTTTGATTTTTAGATCAACTAAAGTTTATACTTCAAGAATTATACTTCATCAGTACGAATGATGAACGCCTTCATTCTCAAGTATTCACTTGCTGTAGTGATAAATCCTAATTAATGTTCAATGCCAATTCGATGACGTCAGAGCTATCTCAGGCTAACGTTGTGGCTTATCTCTTTGGCCTCAAACCCAGACAGACCTCTTGTCACTTACACTGCCCTCTTATCTCGCGAACAGCTGTCTCCGACACAGCTTCGTTAGTAGGCGACACTACCGACTTTCCACATCTTAATCATCTGATCTGATCGTTCACAATTCCTAACCTATATCGAATATCTACCATTAGCCAAATATATTTTCTATTTATTTTTAATATGTTATCCACATTTAATCTAGATGTCAATTAAAATTAAGTGAGAGGGGTATCTTGTCACTAGATTTATTTTCCTAATGAATAATCCTACTAATGAAACTCCCCTCTGACGTTATTGATTCTCACGGATGTCCAGCTGATCAATTATCTGAGCAAATCTAAATATCGTCTATGTGTGAATATCTTTCTTTCTCTATGCAAGCGTTCTAGGATAAGCAAATTTAGCACATTTTCTGTAATTAAATCTGACGTTTGGAAAATTTAACGATTCTACATTGAAGAAGTTAAACAATAAAATTATTTTTTATATACATTTTCCTTTAGACCCTTTATTGTCCTCATTTTTTAAAATTGAGATGCTAAATTCATTATAAAAGCTATTCATTGTAAATTGTTAAATGTATTCGTTAAGAATTGAGTGGGGGCTTAGAAAAGGATGAAAATTGTAAGTAGTAATATCTTCGTAATTGTTAGCGTTCAGAATAAATGTACTTAGCATAATTTGTTTTAAAAGTAAACAAATTATGCTTGTAATAAGTTTTCAGAACTTCGAAGGTTAGATGACCCTAATTAATTTTTGCATATGGGAAGCAAATTTTAACTTTACTTTGACGATCATTGAAATGTTTTTTATGGCATGAAATCCTACGAGACAAACTTTTAAAATCATAAATATTGTTGTATTTTTTTGTGGTAAAATAAATGTTTTCAATTAGACGATTCCTAAGAATAGTGCAAAGTTTTTGAAAAGATTTTTACTCATTTACTCAAATTTTGTTAAAGCATTTTTCGTTAATCGGGATCAGTCAAGGTTTATCCAAAAAGTACAATTTTGAAATAACCGTATATTTTTTATTATCTGTCGAAGTTTTGGCTTACATTGTAAGCCATCATCTTCAGGACTGTCATGAAGGCGAGAAGGGACGTGTCGTCAAATGGGTAAAATGTTCTTGACTTAGTTCAATTTTGATAGATGGTCAGTCATAGAAATTTGATCCAGGTGACACGTCCTTCCCTTTCGCCTTCATGATAAGTAGCCCTGAAGATGGCTTATAATGAAAACCAAAACTCCAGCAGATAATTAAAAAAAATACTTTTTTAAATTGATTTTTTTATTTTTTTTTATTACCGAACCCTAACGTTCTCTACTAATAACTTTCCTATTTTCGGAGGAATCAAATACCAAGTCGGCTTATACCTTACTTAAAAAGATACCTAGTTTACTTTAAAAAGATATCTAGTGATACCATTCTTCTTTACAAACATTTTTCTAATTCATTCATTCTAAAAGTCATTCTTAAGTTTTTTTTTTTCCAAATTATCGTCTTTCTGAAGGATTCGAATTGTATTCATAAAGGTAATATTTTCTTTTCCACATTATATACACATAGAGACACACACACTAACAGTCACAAACACACACAAACGCGTGCCTTATCCCAATTGGTTTTGGAATTTCGCTGCAGCTGATCACCGAAATGTATCAAGGCATATGCCATGATATCTACAGCATATGCTGTAGTATCTAGTTCCTCCATTCCCAACATCCTGTCCTTCAATATCAAGCTCTTCCGGAGTGGGATGTGAGTGATTCCTGCCTCCTTCCGAAGCACAGCTGTGGATGTCGAGGGGTCACTGGTTGTCTTCACCCCTCGTCAGCATAGACCCTAGATGTCCGTACTCCCCTTAATTCTTGAAGAGGTCTTCAATATAGCTCACATTAAGAGAGAAAAAGTCCTGACTGTTTCTCCCTAAGAAGAAATAATTTCTTTCGTGATTTCAATTTCGAGAAGGAAGTCCAGCTATTTATGACATGCTTAGCTTTATCATAAACTGACTTCATTGGTCGAATACATTTGGAACGCATACCTCATGATACAGTTTTAGCCATAACAGTCTGTGATTAACAGTTTCAAATGCCCCATTAAAGTCGACTGGATATAGCTGGATGTAAATTTTTTTTCGTACAGAAAATCTAATGTGGGTTTTCGCAGAAAGGACAATTACATTATCGATACGACCCCTGCTTGATCTGATTCCTTATTCACACTCGGGAAGTGTTCTGTAGCCTCAAGCTATAAGAAATGTAAAATGTAATGTTTCATGTAACATGTAGGAAAAAAAACTCTTATTAAGTAAGATATTTAAGAATGTAAATTACACAGTTGGGGGGGGGGGGGATCCCTTCCCATTTCAAAATGTATTTACTTATTTCTGTACTTGGGCTTCATTTTGCTTATTATCCAACGGTTTTTTTTTTTTTTTTTTTTTAACTGAACAAAGGGGAGGAGTAGTTTACGGGGAATCTAATTGAACATTCGTAAATATATCTTATACTACTAAGTGTTGCGATCAAATTTGTCCAACGTAACATGTATAAATGATGAAATAATTTAATATTTGTGTACATTGATAAAAAAATACAGAATGAGAAGACTTTTAATAATAAATTAGGATGTTGGACGCATTCTCTCACCCACCCCCCTAGAGCCAGCCTCATCGACATTACCTTCACGTTTACTCTTTAATGGGAAATGTGCCGGATTAACGCAGCTATAGCGCGACTAACTTTTATATAGAAAGTGCAAGCTATCAACATTCTTTTGAAATTGATGAGTGTATCCAGAAAGTTGTCTGAGTAAACCAGAAGCCATTTTCAGGGAAGTGGTCTCTTTTCACGGCAAAAATAGATCTCTTTACTAGTTACTATAGTAGCATATACCTTCTAATGTAGAGCTGTTTGTAAGAAATTCAATTTTTTTTTTAGAACTGCTAGGAAGAGGCGTTCGATTTGTCTAGCCAGTTTCTCTTGATGGTATTTTTGCCGAATCTATATGACTTGAAAACGATCAAATTCTGAAAGCGGGGGGGGGGGGGTCGTTATTAGATTTATATTTTGGGCTCTATTTTATTCTAGCGCTTTTTCGAGACAAAGTATTACATCAGTGACAATGGTAGTTTCACGTGGGACAATTCCTCAAGACTTCGCCATACTCCCTTGGCAAATTTTGCACGCTGTCTTGGGTTTCTTCATATCGGGTGACGTGTGGTTTCTTGTTCGAGCCAGATAGGCGATCTCAAATTTTTGAGGAGTTCATGATCCACTTATTTTTTGGATGCCAACTTTAATTATAACTTGCCGAAATTACAACCCGTTCATCCTACTTCCTTAGTCGGCAATTCGTATTTTGTCTTGAAGAAATTTTCATCTACAAATATTCTGCAATAGTTTTTTAGCAATCATACGTCAATTAACACAAGGACAATTCAAAATTATAAATAAATACCTGTACGATCACTTAAAATCTAACTTACGTAACTTTTGTTACACACTAACCAACTTAGGTATTAAAGATTTTATCAAAGATTTCTCTTAAAAATTCGTTATTATATTTTTTTTTTTTTTTTTTTTCAAAAAGAGTTGGATGAATTCATTAAGAGCTGAAATCAGTTGAAAGACAGAGAGTAGTAGGAGGGAGGGGGGCTGAAGTAAGACTAAAATTTTAAATCTTAATCTTAAACACTTAATGAGAGGGAATAGAATAAAAAATCTATCTGTCCCAGCCAGGAATCGAACCTGGATCTCCTGCTATCCGGGCCGGTGTACTTTCCAGTTATGCTACCAGGACGCGTTAGTTGTCTCATTCAATTCCCTCTACACTAGCAATTCCCTCTCATTAATTGTTTAAAATTTACGTGGGATAAAATACCACAACCAAATTAAATATTTATAAAGAAAAAATTAAATAAAGTAAATGACGAGAGTCGACAAAATGTATGACAATGTCAGCTCCTTCGAGTTTAAGACGAAGTTCTTGTCTTTCTCGTAGGTTAGGCTCTTGCTAGTGTAGAGGGAATTGAGTGAGATATCTAGCTGGTCCTGGTAGCATAACTGGCAAGTGCACCGGCCAGGATAGCAGAAGATCTAGGTTCGATTCCTGGCTGGGACAGATAGATTTTTTATTCTATTCCCTCTCATTAAATGTTTAAAATTTACGTGGGATAAAATACCACAACCAAATTAAATATTTTTAAATCTTAATATTTTCTTTATTATTAGCGTTACGAAAAAAGAAATTGACAGAGTTCGTGTAATGTGTAATTTTACAACATTCATATTATGTAACACTTTTAAAAAAATATGCCTATTAAAAAATATATTTAGGAATGTATTTTCGAGTGTTGGACTGGCCCTCTGATATTTTAAATGTACAAACGAAATATAAAATTGAGACTCTTAGTGGCAAATATTCTCTTGGCTAAATCAAAATGTACAGACCAAAATTTATAATTGTTATATCTTCGTTGATATATGCGTTAAGAATACATTAGGTCTAAAATTACCTAACATTTATTTCAATAATATTCTTATGAAAAACTCCTATAAAGGAATAAATTTATAAATGTAACTGTGATGGGTGACCGTTCCCAAATTCTACATCCCTCTGATTTAAACCAATTGTTCTATACGACTTGTAAATTAAATTTCTTCATTTACAATTATTTATACCCTTGTTAATGACGTATGAGATATCCGCTTAGGTAAGAAAATGTACCCTCGGTTTTAGTGATTTCAAGCGTGTTGGTCGAGATATAGTTATTGACACGTGGGACAGGACGATGAAGTTGAATGTCCTACAGGAGTCTACTAAACTGTTATTGGTATTAATCGTATCTAATAGCCGTAATCAGATTCTGCAGCTGGTGGTGGGGGCAGTACAGTAGTAACCCCGATCTGTCACAGTGACAGCTCTACACTGATGACGTCACAAGGCGCGGAGCTGTGGAACCTCGTAGGAAGCGATCCCTTAACGAAGACCTGTTCCTCCCCGCACCACTTCCGATAATACTCGAGTAAGCAGCTGTCAGAGACATCCTGTCGTCAGACCCTTGGGGACCAGCTGACCGCTATATATATATATATATATATATATATATATATATACTTATATATCACTAGAGATTATAATACTTAGCTCATGGGAAATTGAGAGAGTGCAGTCTTTTTATCTCTTTCTTTACTTATCAAACTCTCGCTCAACTGCTTAAGGCAATGGTGCCAGTGGTTAACTGTAGGTAACCACCTTATTCTAAATATGGGTATTTAATCCCATGATAATTGTATGCAAGAAATGCAAGGGAATAGAATAAAAACATTTAACTACCTCAGCCGGGACTGGAATTCGGGTTCCCTGCTTTCCGGCCAGTTACCACTGCGGGTAGGAAGGTTTTTATTCTATTCCTTTGCATTTATTGTATAGTGTATAGAGTGCCTTAAAAGGTCTAGTTATAAACCGCCACTGATAATGAGTTTGTATATATGTGTGTGTGAGTAAGTGTATACTCACTATATAGAAAGTGTTTGTGGAAGGAGAGAAGAAGAGAGACTGGTGTTGCTGAAACTGCACTCTATATCCTACCTGTTCTTCATTACTATATATATATATAATAGAAAACTCAATGCTGCCCACAATTTCTTAATTTTCTTANTTTTTTTTTTTTTTTTTTTAAATTTTACTAATATAAAATCGGTGATCTTATAAACTTTTCGTTTAGGGAGATGTTGAGTTGAATGATTGGAGGAATTGTCGAGGTCCTAGTCGTTGGCCGAACTGATGATGTTCTGCAGACAGACGGACAGCTTTGGAGAGGAGCTGCCATGTTTGCGGGCCTATCTGTCCGAGACCTGCACTCGCGTCACCCGATCCACCTACGGACAATGGGTCCCTGACATTGTAACTAAGACGGAGCTTTGTATCTCGCCAAGGCCCGAGCTCGCCTTTCCCCGCCCAGCGGTCGGCAGGAGGTGATCTACCGGGCTTCTAGACCAATAAGTGTCCACCGTCACATCACACAAACGTCACTAAGCAGAAGTGCGCATGTATTTTGAAAAAATCTAAACATATCGATAGTTAACCCTGAATCGATAAGCGAGGTTTTGGATCGATACATGTAACCATATATTCTTCTGTAGAAATTATCTTGCCAGAAATTTTTTGGGGCAATTTTACAGGATTTATATGAATTATTCATATTGTCGTTTCGTCTTTTAATACTCGGATAGCTGAAGAAGGCCTCTGACAAAGGAGTTTGAGATCAGCTGTTTTATGGAAGGGGATGTGTAAGTCTGGCAAATTTCTTATTTATCCAGGTTGTGTCGTCCCTACTCACCCCTAGGATCTTGGTAATAACACACTACACTCTCTTTTCCGCCATTAACTTTTCCAGTATCTCACAAACTGGTTGTAATTTTAAATCAAATCACTGGTGCTTGTTTTTATTTGTATTTAATTTTTTTTTATGGTTTTATTTTGTTATTTTTCCTTGAGCTAAAATTATAAAATATGATTTCATACCTCTGAGCAATGCACGTGTGTGTGTGCGTGCGTGTGTGTGTGTGTGTGTATGTTTGTGAAATATAATGAAAATCGGAATATAAGTCAAACATATATCTGATAAGGTGAAGTACAGCACAATTTGGCAATACATGTATTCCAAAAGTCTAATAAAAATAGTCTAGAGTCGTGAAAATTTATTATTATTATCAAAGCCTTTAGCAAGCTTTTACAATTATTTGTTTATTCTTTTAAATTAGTATGGGGGGTTTAGTGGAGGACCAAAATTTTTCATTGCAATATCTTCGTTCTTATTAGAGATATGAAACAGTTAATCCAGTTATAATAATGAATTATAATTTTAATTTTTTTCAATTTTATGATCTATAACACTTTTACGAAGACGTCTTGTTAAGGACGACATTTACGAACATAACTGTATTACCCTTTTCAGTATAGAAGTTTCGTTGTCAGAATGTTTTGAGCCACATTATACAACCTGCAGGGTTCAAGTAACTTGCTTAGTAATTTTCTCTGTAATGGAATGCTATTATACATGTCAGAATAATCTAAAATACTCGGAAAGCAATAGTGCTAGGAAAGTAGGCTAGGAATGACGGTACGCCCACCTGTCGACCTACTTCAAAACCAAGATAGAAACCGAAATATTTTTTAATTTTTTATTTCATTGTTTTTAGGTTTGTAATTTATTTATGAATCTCGAAGGATAGGTAAATACTGGCACATTTGGGGTTTAACCTACCGCTCAGGCTTTTGTATATCAAGAAATAAAACCCTGCACTGTACCATAGGTGTTTAGTAGAGAATAAAACAACACATTTTTCAAGTTCTTTAGGGGTTCGAATCTGTGCAAGCCTCTACCATACCTATTCAATTATACCTCTCCTGGCTGGTATAGGAAAAGTGTTGGTTGGCGACAGTAAGGATACACTGTAACTTGAGTTCTCCAATGGCGGAAGCTGTTTAAAGGCAAATCAGTTGGGGACCTCACAGGAGGTATGAAGTCAGCACAACCTGCCACCGGTCGGGCACGTGTGCTCGCGAGTGTAGGATGCTCTGATGAACAGTGACGCACAGGGGAGGAATGTCGTAAAGGAGTTCGTGCCAGTGAGGTAGGAATTTTCTCAAAGACGCCTCCTAGCTCTTTGTGCCGAAAGCAGCTGAGAAATGAAGAATGGCGAAGGACATCGTCTGATTGATTATTAACGTGTAATGTATTATTTGGCGGGAACGTCTGCATAATACTATGGCGATTTTATACACGAAGAGTTATAGAAAGACACGATTTTTCTTTACTTAAAGTTAACTAGGTCAGACCAGTTATGCTGTGTTCATGTTCCTGTTATGAAGTATTTAAAAGTTTTTTTTTTTTTTTTATACGAGCTTTCGCATATCCTGCCGGCTTCATCAGGGTTAGATAGAGATTGATTAAACAATCCTTATTCTCCATTCAGTTCTGATGAAGCAATCTTAGGACGTGCGGAAACTTGTTTAAAAACAGCTTTTTGTCAAGCACCGAAGAAATATCTAAGAATATATGGATTTACTACGAGAACAAATAACAGTTATTATAAATAATGAAATATGGAAAAATAGCGTGTTTAAAAACGATTTGGTAGAAAAACTTTTGGATGGGGGAGGGGGGAGGAGGGAGAGACTTAATTTTGCGATTTTGAGTTTCACACAAGATATATTTGAATAATGTTTTTAATGCTTGACACTGAATTCCTTTAACTCAAGACAATTTCTCATTCAAGCGTTGTGGTTTAGATTAACGATGAAAATTTACTCATTAAAATATATAGACATATCAAACATAAGTAATAACATAAGAGACAAAATTTTAAAGAATTTAAATAACTAATTTAAAAGCATGTTGCTTTCAAAGTAGTAAAATTATTACTTCACATGGTTTTTATATTTATTTATTTATTGTTTATTCTCCAAAAACATAAATCAGATTTCAGGTGAACCTCCATCTCACTAAATCCCCAGATTATATTGGGGGTTTTATAAATTCTTCTAACTTCTTTAACAATAATAAATTTAATCTTTTTCAACAATTTATGTAATTATCAAATGTAAATTACGGAGTCTAAAAATATGACTATTAAAAAAAGTTTGAGAGACAGAAGTTGTTTAATCTGAACCGATATCTAATGTTAAAGATAGTTATAAATAATAGTAAATGACGAAATTTAATGAATGTCTTCCTTAACAAGCCGTCTTCGTGAAAATTTTATAGATCATGATATTTAAAAAAATTAAAATTATAATCCATGATTATAATGAATAAACTTTTTCGTATCTCAAATAACGAATATATTATAATTATAAATTTTTATACTCCTTTAACCCCCCCCCCCCATACTGATTTCAAACATATAATTTTAAAAGCTTGCTAAAGGCTTTGATAATAATAATAATTTTTCACGACTCTAGACTATTCGTATTAGACTATTGGAATACATGTATTGCCAAATTGTGCTGTACTTCACCTTATCAGATATATGTTTGACTTATATTCCGATTTTCACTATATTTCACAAACATACACACAGCCCACAGGCATTAAGTCATATTTTATAATTTTAGCTCAAGGAAAAATAACAAAATAAAACCATAAAAAAAAAATTAAATACAAATAAAAACAAGCACCAGTGATTTGATTTAAAATTACAAATTCTCCAGTTTGTGAGATACTGGAAAAGATAATGGCGGAAAAGAGAGTGTAGTGTGTTATTACCAAGATCCTAGGGGTGAGTAGGGACGACACAACCTGGTTAAATAAGAAATTTGCCAGACTTACACATCCCCTTCCATAAAACAGCTGATCTCAAATTTCCATTATCCGAGGCCTTCTTCAGCTATCCGAGTATTGAAAGACGAAACGACTTAATAATGAATTTATGCTTTTTATGGGACAGCTAGGGACATCTAGTCCACTTCAGTAACCTTTGTCTTACTACAGCAAGCGAATATATTTACTTCTCAATAATCAGTATGCAGGGGACGATCCTCCAGCTGCTCTCGAGGGAATTTTAGGGGAGGAAAGGTAGACAAATAAATAAATGCAGATAATTGAAAATAAATAAATATCAAACAATTATTGAGAGGGAATAGAAAAAAAAAAAAACTATCTGTCCCAGCCAGGAATCGAACCTGGATCTCCTGCTATCCGGGCCGGTGTACTTTCCAGTTATACTACCAGGACAGGTAGTATAACTGGAAAGTACACCGGCCCGGATAGCAGGAGATCCAGGTTCGATTCCTGGCTGGGACAGATAGTTTTTTATTTTCTATTCCCTCTCAATAATTGTTTGAAATTTTCGTGGGATAAAATACCACAACTAAATTAAATATTTATAAATAAATATCATATAAAATGTATGACTAAATAAATAAATATTTGTATTTGAACTTTCCAAGTGATGTAATCACCCACACTTCTTGAATACATCATTTATCATAAAACAAATCTTTCTTTACTTGTTTCTATTGTACCTAAAAAACTCTTCGCTCGCTACATCGAAAAAACTTTCTGTATTCGTACTTGACATTTTTAGTTATATCCTCCAATTTTATTCCTATTTTACATTTGATAGCGACAGGCAATATTTCATTTATTCTTTTTTTTTATTTATATTGTTCAATTCTAATTGTTGAATTTTCTTTCCTGATTCCTAAAACTATATTTTATCAATTAATTATCTATGTTGAGCTTCAGTGCACTTAACTAAATTGCTTGGATTGAAAAAACCTTTTTATGTGCACTTCACTTAGCAAGTAATTTCCTCTTCCTATTCGTTAAATTCCCAACCATTACTTACCTGGCATTTTGTTTTACTTTCAACAGCTATATGCAAAATTTCATTAAGAAACACCGGAGCTATGAAAGATATATATAGAATGATTTAGTAACTAATATTATTGGTGTCAAATAGCTGAAATGGGAGAAAATTTCGGAAAAAAATGTTTAAAAAATCTGTCATGAGAGCAACATCAATAGCTACTTTTTGAATTCACTTAAACTGTCAAATGGCTGTTATTTAGTTTTGATAATGTTATAAACCACTCACTTTCAGCGTAAATTTAATTTTATTGATTTAATAGATTATGGCTTGTTGCTTAGTTATTTCAAATGTATGAGTCTGCAAAATTGAATTATAATTATACTTTTACTAAAGTATAAATGATTTTGTTATACTAATCAGTGCAAGCAAGCAACTCGAGCATAAAGCACTCTGAGCTGTGAACAAAACAGCTGTGGGGGGAGGGTACAATGGGCAGGTTATATGGCTGTTACAGGGAGAAATAACTTCGCTGGAGGGGATCGCTTGTGCTCCTTTGTTTTGTTGATATTTAGCTCTTTTGTGAGTCGATCGTCTTAGCTCTAAGAAATTCAGCAGCTCTGAATGCGACTGCATTCCATCAGATAGCCAGGCCTCTTAACAAATAATAGTTAACTCCTAGAGATAATAATTAATGAAGTCAGAGATTGCTCGATAACAAAGTGTATTGATCGCAGTTATTTTTCGTATAAGTTACTTTCATTTCAATATATTAAATAAAACACATGCGTTTATTTTCACTAGTATAAGACCATCACCAGCTGATGGCGCCATCCACAACTGGCTTGTTTTGTGCAAGATTCCTGAAGAAACTAAATGTCGTACTCTGTCATGGGGAGAGCACTCCACAACTAACTAAATGCTCTACTCTGATGGAGAAGGACCTTGTTCAAGACATATTAGTGTCCTGCTACGACATAAGAAACAGCCAAACATCTCCAGGACATGTTTTGTTTGTGGCGTACTCTGTAGGATGAAGTCTTCCTTCAAGATACCTAAATAATCACGATGTGTGATACAACTGATTTGACAGGAATGCCGTTCTGTTTTAGTCTTTAGTGGTAACATATGTTTCGCCACAATTTGCAAACACATCTATGGGTACTTAAGTAGGCGTTAATAAGTAAACTTCATCTATTAGTTACTCCTATTGAAAGGGAAGGTGTGTTGTCGGCCAACCACACAGAAAACTACTCGTTGTGCAAAGAAATAGTGCAATTTACAGCGTTCTTATTTATCATCTCCAAAATACACAGAAATTTACAGAGGTCAATAAGTCAATGTAAAATAAATAAATTTGCATATTTTATGTCAGTACCAAGGACTATTTTTAATTCTCTTTAACATAAAACTCTTTATCTATTATTACAATTGTGATCAGCTGTGTGAAATCAAGACAAAAAGCCTCAAGATATTTATCTTGCAGCGAGGTAGAAGAAAGAGGAAGTTGACTCTTTTGTCCGCAAGAGTGGGGGCGTGTCGCTGACTATTGTCCCTAACCGCCTACCTCGCTGGCCTGGCCGAGAGTGGGGCTTTTAGTCAATAGCCATTTAATTTATAGCAGTCTTATTCTTATTGCTTTTTCTCTTTATATATTATTTCTTCTTTATTTTCTTATTGATGCTGTAATTGATAAGAGATCTTACAGGCCTGCCTTCGACAGCCTTGAGACGAACTTCCTGTCCACTCTTAGTGGACACTTGAAATTTATGTACCACCTGTCGGTGCTCTTTCTCTCAACACATATGTTCCCCGTCTCTCTCGCTTCAACACATTCTTTTTTTTTCTTTTTTTTATAAATTATTTTAGATTAATTAAGGGGTGTATATATGGATTTATTTAATCAGTAATTATTTATGAATAACATCCCAGATACATAAATTTATTGTTATTATTTGTTCTGATAAGTTTCATTATCGAATTTTTTTTTATTCGCGCTTCGACTGCTGAGGTCATTAGCGCTATTATCACTATAATTACTATCATAAGTACTAGTAACATCAGGGAATTTACTCTTATTTTCAAAATGTTTTTCAAATATTTTTCATTTTAGTCAGCTATTATTGAAAACATATAATAATTGGTAATCGTTTGTTTTTCTTTTAGTAATGAATAAATAGTATTCTATTTACTTCCATATTTATTTATGTGATTGTGTGTGTTAGTGTGCGTGTTTGTGTGTATATATATATATATAGCAATCAAGAATAGGTGAGATTGAGAGTGCACTGCACACACAAAAGTAGCAAAATTTTCGGGGATCTCTCGCCCTTTGTCAGTAAGAAGTAAAGAGATACTAACTATCTTAGCTTTCCCCGAAGCGAATGTTTCATTATATATATGTATATATATATATATATTCTTCTATTCTTCATTACTACTTATATTGCAATGCGTTCGTTTAATGATATTTAAAGCACATGAAGATGAACATGAGAGAATTCATAGATTCACGATAACAGAGTTACGTCGAGTTTCCCAAATAACTACTAATTACACATAAGATTGCAAATTGGTTTCCACTTAAACGAAGCTGTCTAACAGAAGCACAGAAGTAGGATCGCTAGTCATGTGGGTTGTAAAAATGGAGTAGGTTATACTTCTATTATTGGTTTTTTCATTGTTATTGAATTGGGAATTAGTATGTATGACAAAAAAAAATTTTTTTTTTATGAGACCAATTAATTTTTTTCTGAGCATAATTAACTTTATCTTTCTGCTCTGAATGAAAATACTACTCCCTCAGAAATGGATTTTTGAAATCGAACACAGTGACATTAATTTTTCTACCGTTTTCAGCTTCCAAACTACTCATCTTACGGTTTGACCAACAAAAGTTGGTTAAATTCTGAATTTAGGGACTTTCTTTTTAATGTTTTGGGTGCTAGAGCATATACAGTCCAATATATATTTCTGTAGATAAAATTTGCTAAACTACATTTTTAATAATCTAAAAGGTTATATTCACTACCAATGAATATAGAACTATCAAACCTTCTATTATCCGTCTTCATTGGTTTCTGCAAACCATCTTCTGTTGGCGAGCACTTTCGGCCATTGTGCATCCTCGTGGCCGAATACATGTGTAATCTGTCACTGTCTGTATTCAACTTATTGGTTTGCAGAAACCAATGAAGACGGATAATAGAAGGTATGATAGTTACATTTTAAATATTAAAACACAAATATAGCGGGACTTTAATGTTCGATTATAAAAGCTAGTGCGTAGCTAGTCGTGGTTACATTTTCCGTTCTGTTTTGCTGTGAAGGGCAGTACTACAGTGACCCAGTGACGTGATTCTGTCACAGCGACTGCTCCTCTTAACGCCTACCACTAGTAGCGTTGTCTAGCTCCAGCCAAGAAGTAGCTACTCCCGACCCTCGAGGAAATGAGGGTATTTCGGCTGAGGGTCTATGGAGTCCCTTCTTAACATTCACAGCCATATTCAGTCACAGCTATGTGGGGAGGCTGGATTCACAGTGACATGACGTTACCTCCATCGGGCATGCTACCCCTCAATGATTTCTACTAATATGGAGAGGACTCCGAGGCTGTACGTTCTGAGTCAAGCCGAGTCTCCTAGAACCGCTGCTACTCGAATGTAGTCACTCCCCTCTATATCTGTTATTTGGAACTGTGATTCAGAGGCCTGAATGAACGTATAACCTTCAAATTAAATACATCCGCTCTTCCTCATTGCAATAGAGCTTACCTTTTGTAAAAAAAAAAAAAAAAAAAAAATTTCATCAGTCAGCAGTTTCATTAGTTCCTTTTTCTAAAAACTTAAAATTTTTTTTTCATAATATTTTCAGAAAATGAGTCTCTTTCACTAAAATTTAATACTACTGAAGATTTTAGCGGAACTCGCAAGAAGTATCCACCAGCCCAATACTCCTGCCTCAGTCAAAATTGGATTTAAGTTAACATTTTAGCATATTAGGGTGGTTCAATGACTTATGTTGACAATGAATATAGTTCAATTATGTTAGCAATGAATTTAGTTCAATTTATCACTGACCTTCGAAATATTTGGTATTTTTAGTTTTTCCAACTTTCGTAGAAATTAGAAAAGTACGGGGATTGTCAAATTTCATTTGAAAAATTCAAATGAATATTTTTGATAAGCCTTAGTGAAAAAAGAAAAAAAAAAAAAAAAAGAAAAGAAAAAGCAAATTAATCTTCTTTGATGAAATAAATGTTTTCATGATATAATTATCAAGCCAAAAAGACTTGAATTTGTTTAAATTCCATATAAAAATATAGATAAAAATAAATATAAATTCTATTAAACACATTTGTCTATGCTACATATTTGGTAATCAAATTTTCAACAGGCTTAAAAAGAATAGTCATATAGTTTTTCTGCCAATTTGTAATATATCGCTGGAAACTTATTTCTGCAGATATATAGGTGTAATTCAATTTTATTCTGCAATCGAGAAAAATAAATTGAAAATATATTTGACAAAATATATACATGTTTCAAAAAGAAGACGTAAGCTTCGGTCTACTTAGAATGACATTTATCAAACCAAAGTCTAGATTTACATTTATGAACACATGTTATTGCATCTGGCTACCCTTTGTGGTAATGCTGGAAGAACATTGTGGACCCCCCACTAAATTGATTATATTTTTTTTTTCCTCTATAAACTTGGTACTTCATAGTATTTTATATTTCAAAAGGGCTAGAGGAAAAGAAAAAAGAAAAACATCAGAAGATTCGAAAAAATTGAAATTTACTCAGCCAAATTTAGTATTCTGATATTAATTTTTAACTTAAATTGTATTTACAATAAAATTTTCAATGAATTAAGTATAGAATGGTTACTACAGACAAGATAAACAACAAATATATAGATTTTTTCTTCACAAATTGTTTGATAAATATACATCAGGCATTTGAAATTTTCATGTCAGCAATGTGTTCCGACAGAAAGTTGAATATGCCAAATACACGCGGAGGGGGGGTTCATAGAAAAGTCCAAAACGAGGCCACTTCTCTCCAATGAGAATTGATGAAATAATAGCGGTTAACACTACACTTTTCAAAATAAGCCACGTCAGGAGCATGTTTTGCATATAATAAAGGGCTACATGAATGTTCTGCTAGACGACCATATGGGGCTCTTGGAGTCCTGTCGGCGTCTACTCATTTCGAACGGGATATGCTATCAGACGGGGATCCGACTGAATTTTACCCTTTTTTGGGGGGATAGGCAAGCAGGCCTTGGACGCCTGTAGGTAGATAGCGCCACAGCTGCTGGCGTACTTGACCCAGTGACTGAGTCTGCCCATATGTGTACTCCAAGGACGTCCCGTCAAATGCCAGCTGGAGACATCTAGCGGATCCTCCTAGAAGCTGGTAATTAGTAGACCATCTGTCCAAGTCGGCCCAGTCACACATTTATTGGTATTTGGCAATCCCCGTACCAATTCCATACCTGACTATTTATTTTTCTATATAAGGATTCCGAAATAGATGTCATCTATTAGTGCCGCAATCGTACGTTATTTATGGGCGCTTCTATTTCCTAATAATTCCTCTACTTAAGTTTTAGCCAATAGAAAGAGCAAATGGATCCTTGCTAACACACTTTTAAAGTAAATAACCAGAATGTCCTCAGGACGTCAGTAGATTTCACTTGAGCAAGGGCTACTACGTTATGCTGATCCTTGTGTATCTATCAATAATTTTAAATTTTTCTACACATGGAATATATTTATAATGATAAATGTTATTTATAGAGTCAGCATTAGTAACTGACATAATAAATATTTCAGGAAAACTAGTTCTTCTGTTCGTTGTTTTCAGTTCTCCAAATGTCACAGGTGTTTATTTGGCAACAACTTCCTTCTGAAAAGTAAATTTTAGCATAACATTCGAAAATTTAAAAAAAAATTCACATTTTTTAAAAATTATTTTGCATCTACCTTGACCAAACCCCAACAAAAATCTTCTAATAATAATATCTACGGGCAAAGAACTCTCCTCTTGAAATATAACTTTTTTTCTTCTTGCTCATGAATGATCCTATGTTTGTTAGGAGACTGGGCGTAATATAACTTCATATTTTTACTTTCAAAGGTCCTTAAGTAGAAAACCAAGCAAACAAAATTAAAAATTCGTACGCTTGTAAGAAAATCAATATTAGCTGTCTGTTTATTGATATTAAGTGGAATAGTATTTATTACTCATTTATGTTTTATAAAAAAAGTCTTACTGTAACACATTTAGTAACTTTATATTAAAATATACTTGTTCAATCTTTTTAAAATAATTAAATAAATTTAAACTATTGAAGTGTAACTCTATAAAATGACTTTTTACTCGATGAACTATGTAATATTATTTCGAAATGAATGTAAAATATGAGTATAATTTCCCTGAGTTACTAAAATTCCTTGTGTAAGTGTCTGCCAGACAGTAGCCATGTGTAGTGTCCCACGCTTTCCCGCCAAATCTTTCCCGCGCGAACCGCCACAGCCTCCTTGATTTGTGGAGGGCGCTAGACAATCCCCATTGAACAGCCGGTCGTATCCCCGGATGAGCTATCACCGCCTTGCAAATGGACGACTTGCATTGGACGAATTGCAAATGCTTTCATTTCCTACTACTACTGTTCAGAATGAATTACCTCACTTTCTCTCAACCTGTGTGTATTGAAACACATGTTTTCGCCCATTTGTTATTTCCGAACAGAAGCCTGTCTGTGATACTTTAGACATTTGACACTTCACCGATCCTACTTAAGTTAAAATTATGGTCCGAACAAAATTATATATGTTTGACTGCGCAAGCGTTTTAAGGAAACATCGCGGTTTTTAGCTTCATTCAAAAAACTGTTGGAAAAATTCCTTTATGGCTAAAATCGGTTTGGGTTGATATAGAGAGAAAAAAAAATGAGAAAATCTTCGTTATTTTGAAAAATAATGAAAATCAACTTCATATATTTTACTTTATAATATATATGCGGTTTTGTTTGAAATTTAATGAGAGAGAGGTGGAGTATAGAAAATCAAAATTTGAAATCAAGTTTACCAAATATTATTGATGTTATGTTTATTACAAGTTAAATGGTTTAATATTTTTATTATTAGTAACCTAATACTAATTAGTATAAACGTTTATTTTATAGGGGAATGATATCATAAACACACTCACATATATATTCATATACATATGTATGCATATATCGAAGGGAAATAAAGCTATATAACGATCTATGTACCTTAACATTTTTGTTTGTAAATATTTCTATGTTTGATTACTGTGTATCTAACTATAACTGTGGATTCATCGAAAACTAAATTAACGTAAATACACTATTGCTTTAAATACAATAAATACATTACATAATACACATGTAAAATGCCTGCAGTATTTCCATGTATAATATTCATTGTAAGTGCCTTGAGCTATACTTATCAGCGGATTTTGCATCATTATCACGTGAAATAGCACAGGTTTCATGGGATTGAGCAACAGAGGAAGTTTTCTGGAAGGGACATTGCTAAACTGGTCTATTTACCTCTGAAGAGCTGGCGAATTCTTGTACAGGAATATGCAAATCGACAGACCGATCAAAAATCGATTATTTTGGCAAACCGTGGAATTAACACTTTGATAATTTATTTCTTTAACGGCGCCAAATTCCTGGCATTTGCAGGCTCGGCGTACCGCCCCGAATCACCTCCTTGTCAAACCGTTTTACGGCTCTTCTTTGACATAATTTGTGGAAATTATTTACAAATCGCTCTGGCTAAACGACGGCGGATTACAAGTTTGATTTATGGAAATGTGGAATGGCTCGCTGTCTTATCTTGGCCGGGCCGCGGTGGATCTCGGGCTGCCACTTTAACAGCTGACTGCTGTCAAAAGTCAGTCATTATCTGTTAATCTCCCGCGCTCGAAGACTGTCGACGCCCCGAGGCGGTGTCTACTTGCAGGCTGGTGTCGCTCACCTACTGCCGGCCGAAACCTCCACCTAATCGCTTTGGAAGGAGTGTGTACAAATGGCATATTCGCTGGGCCCAATCCCACAAAACTTTCACACTCAGGTTATCCGAGAAGCATTTCCCTCTCGTGAAACCTTCCCATCATTGAACACTTCCAAACAGCATTGAGTTTATATCTTACCTAATGTGTGTAGTCACTGCCATCTAGTAATAGTGACGTAGTAGTGACCTCTAACTCTCATGTTCTTTCTGAACACTGTCAGGTGTTACTTTGCTTTTTAAAATCCTCTGATACAGCTAATGTTATAATGAGAATTCTGTTTGTACTTGTGGCACACAACACACAGCTCTTATCGGTGGCATTTTTCATCGAATGGGAATGAATCAGGTGACTTGGAGGATGAGCTACGTATATGTCTTTAGTATGGTATGCCATAGGTCAAGACACACCTTGGCCACTTCAGCCCCTGGTGGGATAATAATATATTCACTAATCTAAAGCATAAACACATTAGAAATAATCAATGTTTTTTTCAAAACACTTACCATCCTAATATCGGTGCGTTTTCCATTTACCCTACCGAGAAAAGTCTGATAAGTTATTAAATTCCCCGCACTAGTGTCGAGAGTCTAACCTCCGAGGCAGACGAATATATCGTCTTATACTCGGAGGAGAAGACATTGTCAAGCTAGTATAAATGACTCTCGTTATTTACTTTTAAATTTAAATTTTATAAATATTACTTTTTTGAGGTATTTAATCCACCGTAAATTTTAACAAATTTTACTGCAAGGGAACAGAATAAAAACTCTAACGGTCCCAGCCAGGGCTCGAACCTGGATCTCCTGCTATTCGGGCAAGCGCGTTATCCAATTACGCTACCGGGACCAGTCTGATAACTTATTTAATTCCCAGCACTAGTGCCAAGAGTCTAATCTCCGAGGCAGACGAATACATTGTCTAATGCTCGAAGGAGCTGACATTGTCGAGCTATTTATCGACTCTCGTTATTTACGTTTTATTTTCAATTGTAAATATTAATCTTATATCAATTATAAATATTAATTTCTCGTAGATTAGACTCTCGACACTAGTGCAGGGAATTAAATAAGTTATCTGGCTCTCCCGGTAGCGTAATTGGATAACGCTCTTCCCTGGTTAGCAGGAGATCCAAGTTCGAGCCCTGGCTAGGGCAGTTAGATTATTTATTCTGTTCCCTTGCATTAATTAATTTAAATTTACGTGAATTAAAAACCACAAATAAAATTAATATTTATAAGTGTTTTATTGTACTGTTCCCCGACTAATCGCGTTAGTATTTTCTTGTAAATTTAATTTAATTAATCAAAATTTAGCCTGGCGTTTTTAAACCATACAAATTAGCTATCTGAATTTCTTTCTTTTTTTTTTGTATAAGTTTTATTTTTTCACATAAATGTTATTCAGCTTATATTTTGAAAAAAAAAATCTATGCTTAATGCCCGAATATTGTTTTAAAATTGATTTCTTATACTAAAATAATTTCTTTATAAAATACATAATGTGTAAAAATCATTAGTGTTAGTTCCNAATAATTTATTTATTATAATTTATTAAATATATAATGATATTTAAATTTTAAAAAATCCATTAATTTAGGTTGTTATAGTGGTCGAAATAATCCTGATTCCTGTATTTTATTAACTGATTTATTATGATAGTGGACATATTAGGGGGTGTTTATAGGGCGTTGATTGCCCTTCAATAGCAGTACTACTACTACTACTATCACTCATAATAAGCATTTTTTTTTAAATAATAATAACAACGATATAAGATTTAAGTTTTGACTGACCCTCTCTTCCTCTAAATTTATTTCAGCCATTAAAAAAAAAACTAATCCAACGGTTTGTAGAAATAAGCTTAAGTAAGAAATGGCTTAATTATCATAACTTTAAAAAAAATTTATGTAAGTGCATTTATATTGGAACAGATCTAATTTTTAGCTTCTCCAATGGAGAATCGGAGAAGAATCGAAGCTCGACGTTCTGAAGGGAAATGTTAAAATCAGTAAAAGCAGTTTATAAATTATTGAGTTGGTCTCCGATATCCTGGAATCTTCTAGAAACGTCTTCTTCTAGGTAAAGTTCGAAAGTACAAACCAAAATCTTTTTCTCCTTCCAAAGAAAAAATGTACCCCCAAAAATGTTGGTGGCATACTGTGGTGTGTCGAATGCCTACAGGGGGATGACTTACACTAACTTTCTTTTTTTCTCATATTTATATAACCTAGCTTTCCCACTTACACTTAAACATGGCCTTTTGAACCCTCAGCACAGACCCCCCCGACTATCCGAATGTCCTTCTTCACTTTCAGACGATCCTTATTGTATTACATTCTGATAAAATAAAAGCATTTTGTAATTTGATTACAATCAAAAATAAAAATGACATTCAATGAGAATCAAAAGAGGAGAGGTCACCAATGACACCACTCTCTAATCCTTAAAATATAAATATTAGATGATTTTTGTTGGGGTTCGGTCAAGGAAGACAAAAAATAAAAAAAATAAAATAAAAAAAAAAAGTAATTTTTTTAAAGATTATCTTCCAACGTTTCGGCTTACATTGTAAGCCATCTTCAGGACTATCATGAAGACGAGAGATGATCATAGGCATTCTGTGCCTAAGATCACATTTTTATGACTGAGAGGAAAATCATAACATTTTAACAAAAATTTCAAAACCTTTCCTCTGTCATAGAAATGTGAACTTAGGGACAGGACGTCCTCTCTCGTCTTCATGATAGCCCTGAAGAGATGGCTTACATTGTAAGCCGAAACGTTGGCAGATTATCNTATATATATATTAGTTTATTGGGCAGGGTCATCCTAATCCATTAGCACAGACAATGTCCTCCATCTCCAACCCTTATAACCCCCCCTGTCGACGCAAACAAAAATGGCCTCTTGACCTTCGGGGAATATAGTTTGTCATTAAGTTGAGAGTGGTCTCATTTGGCACCTCTCCTAATGCGATTGTAATATAAGTTTTTACTTTGTTTTCCATTGTAATCAAATTAGTAAATGTTTTTTTTAAACATTTTAACTTTAAAAAAGTTATTAGATGATTTAGTTGGGATTCGGTCAAAGTAGATTAAAAAAAAATACAAATTTAATAAATTTATTTTTTTAAAGGATTATCTGCCAACGTTTCGGGAGTAATTTTTAGTTACTTGTCAAACAAAATATTTTTAAGACTTAAGAAAACTTACTTCCTAATTTCTAAAAGCAAATATGAAACACATGATAACTAGGAGAAATGAGAACCCTTATATGCCCTTAAGCCCTTTAGTAAATCTACTTTTGAAGAAGATTCAAGCTTCTTTTTGCAAACCTTGAATGAGTTCGTTATTAACTGAAACCGGTTGAATGGTGGGAGGGGGAAGGGTAGAGGGGAGGAACAAGTGTAAACATTGACAATATCATCGTTACTGTTAGACATATAAAAGCAATGTATAACATAATAAAGTACATAATACGTTCAAAAAATAAATTATACGCATTAAGGAGACTATTTAAGGTTACAATTTTGAGTATTAAAGATATTCTCTAATTTAAAAATAAATAAACCAAATTCAACTGTTCAAACGGTTTAAAAATCCTTTAAACAATTTAAATTGAAATCGAAATCGGATTAGGAAGGCGAAGAGTTTTGGGGGAGACCAAAATTTATAATCAAAATCTTTTCGTTATAATTAAGTTACGCCTAAGCTTATGTATCATAAAAGAAGCTAATTACATTTTTTTTGCATATATAACATTTCTTGGAAAGATGCTTCGTAAATATAACTACGATGGGCTTCAGTCTTCCTTCCCGGTCAGTCTAGAGCAAGCTTTGTTGGTCAAACTATTTACATTCATTGTTCTCTCCGGTTTGTAATTATAATTTCCTCATATACTCCTACCTAAATCTGTCTTTGATGATACACGGGGAATTAGGTAAGTTTCGGCAACTCCTGGCTCGTGGACCATTATTTGACCTTTTTATTTATTTATCTTCACTTTAAACTGGTTAAGGAAATGTAAGAAGATTCTCTCGCAGATAACCGTCCCTAAATTCAGCACTGAGGGATCTCTAATTCGTCCTGGACTCTCAGTCAACTGAACGGTCTGAAAATCAGAGCAGAATTGCCTGGACCTAATATTGAGATTATTAAACAGCAGATTTACTGAAAGACTTAGTCTATCTTGCGCACGAAGCGATAAATACATAGTACCTGAAGAATTGGTGGTTGGGGGGGGGGGGCATTAATTTCGCAATTTTTAAAGGATTCTGTTTCATTGATGGTTCGATCTCTCCAGCCACATAATTTACAATTATTAAGAGTATCGCTATTGACCTGCCTCCTCTCGGACTAGGTTTACATATCTAAAATTCAATAAAATGAGTGTGATATCCAATTTTTTGTCACATGCTTAAATTTACTGGATTAATATCATTAATAAGGTATTAGAAATTAACAAAACCTTTTGTATTTAAAAAAATTTGTATTGATTATATTTGATGAATGAACTCAACAAATAATTTAAAGTAGCCGTGCAAGTTTTCAGCTGAGAAAGCTCTTATCAGTATCGCTAAACAGATTAGTGTTAAGTACACTACTCCTAAACGTTTATCTGATCTGACAGAAATATCAACAAGTCCTATTCAAATGTAATTGGATGACTTCTCGCACATCCTCCACGCAAAAGCTGCGATACCTAAGCAGATTTCCCATGTTTCATTGAGATGTACAAAAATAGAGGTAAACAGTGAAATTTACTAAACGGATAGAACCAATGAGCGTTAGGGGTAAGACCACTAAACATTTGCTCTGGAATGGCTGGGAAAGATGGGTTGGCATTGTGCTCACACACCTTTCTACATTCCCTAATTTCTCTCTTAATATTATTAAACAAGTTATGGAACACTTAAAAAAATACAAATGGAGAGGTTTTTTGACTGTGGATTAATATCCAATTAATAATTTATTAGATGATTTTAGTTGGGGTTCGGTCAAGGTAGATCCAAAAAAAAAAAAAAATACAAATTTAAAAAAAAGTGTATATTTTAAAAAGATTATCTGCTTTTATGAAAATACATTTTAAACTATTACATTCCACACTATTTTTCTTAACTGAAATAACAAGAAATATATTCCAATTGAAGACAACAATCTTCCTCTTAAGTGTACAACGGCAAAGCTAAATAACTCATTGGTTTCTACATTTTTAAAATAAGGTGGCTCACACAATATTCGAAATTACGTTCTTAAATATCACTCATAATAATAATAATAATATTTATTA
>KZ807785.1:193476-212310 GCA_000696205.2 Oncopeltus fasciatus | reverse complement strand
TCATGGAAATGTGAACTTAGGGACAGGACGTCCTCTCTCGCCTTCATGATAGCCCTGAAGAGATGGCTTACATTGTAAGCCGAAACGTTGGCAGATAATCTAAAAAAAAAAAAAAAATTTTTAAATTTGTATTTTTTTTTTTGCATCTACCTTGACCAAACCCCAACAAAAATCTTCTAATAATAATATCTACGGGCAAAGAACTCTCCTCTTGAAATATAACTTTTTTTCTTCTTGCTCATGAATGATCCTATGTTTGTTAGGAGACTGGGCGTAATATAACTTCATATTTTTACTTTCAAAGGTCCTTAAGTAGAAAACCAAGCAAACAAAATTAAAAATTCGTACGCTTGTAAGAAAATCAATATTAGCTGTCTGTTTATTGATATTAAGTGGAATAGTATTTATTACTCATTTATGTTTTATAAAAAAAGTCTTACTGTAACACATTTAGTAACTTTATATTAAAATATACTTGTTCAATCTTTTTAAAATAATTAAATAAATTTAAACTATTGAAGTGTAACTCTATAAAATGACTTTTTACTCGATGAACTATGTAATATTATTTCGAAATGAATGTAAAATATGAGTATAATTTCCCTGAGTTACTAAAATTCCTTGTGTAAGTGTCTGCCAGACAGTAGCCATGTGTAGTGTCCCACGCTTTCCCGCCAAATCTTTCCCGCGCGAACCGCCACAGCCTCCTTGATTTGTGGAGGGCGCTAGACAATCCCCATTGAACAGCCGGTCGTATCCCCGGATGAGCTATCACCGCCTTGCAAATGGACGACTTGCATTGGACGAATTGCAAATGCTTTCATTTCCTACTACTACTGTTCAGAATGAATTACCTCACTTTCTCTCAACCTGTGTGTATTGAAACACATGTTTTCGCCCATTTGTTATTTCCGAACAGAAGCCTGTCTGTGATACTTTAGACATTTGACACTTCACCGATCCTACTTAAGTTAAAATTATGGTCCGAACAAAATTATATATGTTTGACTGCGCAAGCGTTTTAAGGAAACATCGCGGTTTTTAGCTTCATTCAAAAAACTGTTGGAAAAATTCCTTTATGGCTAAAATCGGTTTGGGTTGATATAGAGAGAAAAAAAAATGAGAAAATCTTCGTTATTTTGAAAAATAATGAAAATCAACTTCATATATTTTACTTTATAATATATATGCGGTTTTGTTTGAAATTTAATGAGAGAGAGGTGGAGTATAGAAAATCAAAATTTGAAATCAAGTTTACCAAATATTATTGATGTTATGTTTATTACAAGTTAAATGGTTTAATATTTTTATTATTAGTAACCTAATACTAATTAGTATAAACGTTTATTTTATAGGGGAATGATATCATAAACACACTCACATATATATTCATATACATATGTATGCATATATCGAAGGGAAATAAAGCTATATAACGATCTATGTACCTTAACATTTTTGTTTGTAAATATTTCTATGTTTGATTACTGTGTATCTAACTATAACTGTGGATTCATCGAAAACTAAATTAACGTAAATACACTATTGCTTTAAATACAATAAATACATTACATAATACACATGTAAAATGCCTGCAGTATTTCCATGTATAATATTCATTGTAAGTGCCTTGAGCTATACTTATCAGCGGATTTTGCATCATTATCACGTGAAATAGCACAGGTTTCATGGGATTGAGCAACAGAGGAAGTTTTCTGGAAGGGACATTGCTAAACTGGTCTATTTACCTCTGAAGAGCTGGCGAATTCTTGTACAGGAATATGCAAATCGACAGACCGATCAAAAATCGATTATTTTGGCAAACCGTGGAATTAACACTTTGATAATTTATTTCTTTAACGGCGCCAAATTCCTGGCATTTGCAGGCT
This sequence comes from Oncopeltus fasciatus, assembly GCA_000696205.2. Lineage (NCBI taxonomy): Eukaryota > Metazoa > Arthropoda > Insecta > Hemiptera > Lygaeidae > Oncopeltus > Oncopeltus fasciatus. Next base: position 210,421 of record KZ807785.1, on the reverse strand, counting down.
CGGCGTACCGCCCCGAATCACCTCCTTGTCAAACCGTTTTACGGCTCTTCTTTGACATAATTTGTGGAAATTATTTACAAATCGCTCTGGCTAAACGACGGCGGATTACAAGTTTGATTTATGGAAATGTGGAATGGCTCGCTGTCTTATCTTGGCCGGGCCGCGGTGGATCTCGGGCTGCCACTTTAACAGCTGACTGCTGTCAAAAGTCAGTCATTATCTGTTAATCTCCCGCGCTCGAAGACTGTCGACGCCCCGAGGCGGTGTCTACTTGCAGGCTGGTGTCGCTCACCTACTGCCGGCCGAAACCTCCACCTAATCGCTTTGGAAGGAGTGTGTACAAATGGCATATTCGCTGGGCCCAATCCCACAAAACTTTCACACTCAGGTTATCCGAGAAGCATTTCCCTCTCGTGAAACCTTCCCATCATTGAACACTTCCAAACAGCATTGAGTTTATATCTTACCTAATGTGTGTAGTCACTGCCATCTAGTAATAGTGACGTAGTAGTGACCTCTAACTCTCATGTTCTTTCTGAACACTGTCAGGTGTTACTTTGCTTTTTAAAATCCTCTGATACAGCTAATGTTATAATGAGAATTCTGTTTGTACTTGTGGCACACAACACACAGCTCTTATCGGTGGCATTTTTCATCGAATGGGAATGAATCAGGTGACTTGGAGGATGAGCTACGTATATGTCTTTAGTATGGTATGCCATAGGTCAAGACACACCTTGGCCACTTCAGCCCCTGGTGGGATAATAATATATTCACTAATCTAAAGCATAAACACATTAGAAATAATCAATGTTTTTTTCAAAACACTTACCATCCTAATATCGGTGCGTTTTCCATTTACCCTACCGAGAAAAGTCTGATAAGTTATTAAATTCCCCGCACTAGTGTCGAGAGTCTAACCTCCGAGGCAGACGAATATATCGTCTTATACTCGGAGGAGAAGACATTGTCAAGCTAGTATAAATGACTCTCGTTATTTACTTTTAAATTTAAATTTTATAAATATTACTTTTTTGAGGTATTTAATCCACCGTAAATTTTAACAAATTTTACTGCAAGGGAACAGAATAAAAACTCTAACGGTCCCAGCCAGGGCTCGAACCTGGATCTCCTGCTATTCGGGCAAGCGCGTTATCCAATTACGCTACCGGGACCAGTCTGATAACTTATTTAATTCCCAGCACTAGTGCCAAGAGTCTAATCTCCGAGGCAGACGAATACATTGTCTAATGCTCGAAGGAGCTGACATTGTCGAGCTATTTATCGACTCTCGTTATTTACGTTTTATTTTCAATTGTAAATATTAATCTTATATCAATTATAAATATTAATTTCTCGTAGATTAGACTCTCGACACTAGTGCAGGGAATTAAATAAGTTATCTGGCTCTCCCGGTAGCGTAATTGGATAACGCTCTTCCCTGGTTAGCAGGAGATCCAAGTTCGAGCCCTGGCTAGGGCAGTTAGATTATTTATTCTGTTCCCTTGCATTAATTAATTTAAATTTACGTGAATTAAAAACCACAAATAAAATTAATATTTATAAGTGTTTTATTGTACTGTTCCCCGACTAATCGCGTTAGTATTTTCTTGTAAATTTAATTTAATTAATCAAAATTTAGCCTGGCGTTTTTAAACCATACAAATTAGCTATCTGAATTTCTTTCTTTTTTTTTTGTATAAGTTTTATTTTTTCACATAAATGTTATTCAGCTTATATTTTGAAAAAAAAAATCTATGCTTAATGCCCGAATATTGTTTTAAAATTGATTTCTTATACTAAAATAATTTCTTTATAAAATACATAATGTGTAAAAATCATTAGTGTTAGTTCCTATATTGGATCAAAGCTTTCTCTTTTTTAATATGATTTATTCTTCATTTTCTAATTAATTTTATATTATTACAATTTATAATTATAAGTTAATTAAATGTGGAAATACTATTAAAGTGTCATTTAAATTTCTTACTCAATACATTAATTATTTATAAAAATACTTTCTTTTAATATGTATGTATTTTATTTTGAACATAATTTTTGTGATATAATAATCATAGTAAAACATATGAATGGAAAAGCTTTATTAATTGCGCATTGTTAGTTAAAGAAATTTGAATTGTCTATGTACATTCATGACAACCGTCTTGTTAAAAATTTAGTGTGATGGTTGCTTTAAATTTGTTTGGATCACCGCTTTATCAATTTCATGGTCCCCTTTACACTGGCTCTACTGATAACTCCCGTTCGTGCATAGTCGTGGGTTATTGGTTCTTTGGAAGCATGCGCAGTGAAATTACATCTGCGAGTAAGTGTTGCAGTGAGAGATCCTCTCCTCGTCGGCGTTTGACCTTTGAAGGAAGTTTAAATCAATGAAGAGACGGCGATAAGAGCTGTGATCGTGAGGGAGCCATTAGACGAGGGAGTGCCGCCGGGGGCTGTGTTGGGCCTGAATCTTCATTATGCTGCCTTTGTATAACACAGGCTCACACGCGCGCACAAACTTACATATACATATTGTAAATGCGTGCAACTATTACTCACAGTCTGTAATTCGACACCTGTCCAAGGCCGGAGTTTACCGACAGCAAACTACAGTGTTCGCTCCTCTGGCGAGAGAGGACGACCTTGTCCCGTGACCTTCGCAGAGATCGTGTGTGTTTCTTCCTTTTTGGCGTCCGAAGTCCAGAGCACCCCCGCGGTCTATGGTCAGCAGTCTCTGGTTGAAATGGTGCAGTCACGGAACTCATGGAAATTATCTGGTAGCAAAGCTACACGTCTGCGGAGTATAAAACTGTGTGGAGGATTTAACCCGTATGCAAACAGCGTCAAATCTCGAATCTGCAGAATCGGAGAGAGAGATTAACAATTTGGTTTGCACAGAGAATCCTGAATCCGTCTTGCCTTTAATCTCACAAGGATTATTTGTGAAATTATATGGTTATTTGTTTTTCTTTCTCGCGTCACTCTTGCACAATGGAAGCCATATATTTATATATACTCGTGGCTATTGCAAACCCACATACCTGCAATCTTCTCTTGCGCTTTAAAGAAGCCTCAGTTTATTTTCAAATTATCAATATGATTTAAGTAACAATTTGATGAACTACGAGTGTCTTTAAGATGTTGAGGAACCACAGCAGTGCACTCTAGCTTTATTTTTACAAGTCAAGGTTGAATTGCATTTTTCAGATTTATACTGAGCTCTGAATTATATTCTACTCAATTTATTATGTTTTATGCTTTGTTTATCAATAATTAATTTATTTTATTAACTGACCTTATAACAGTTTTTCTCATAATTTGACAAAGAAATATTCGCATAAAATTAGAATATTTATCTGTGGTATTATGTGAATGCATTTATGTGTAAGTGTTACAAGTGGTATTGGGACGGCAGACGGATGGATCTGCTGGGTGGGGGCAATTCGTCTTGACTAAGTCAATTAATGTCTGGAATCACTTGAATGAGGAGGGTCATATTGACCCGAGGACCTCTCCAGACTGTGTGGGCAGAGTGAACTGCTCCCGAGCATTAGTTCCCAGAACAGATCTCCTTAGGGTAAGGAACCGTTCTTTCTTCGCTAAGTAAAAGTGTCTGACACGCAGGAGCTGCATAAACTAAGCAGATTTCCCATCTTCTCTATATATTTGCACTAATAGCAGTAAATAAATAATTTCAAAATTTTTGAAAAGTCACTTGATAACATCAATCAAAATAACATGCTTTTCTCATGTGAAATGCGCTAAAAGTTGTATTCATTTTATTGAATTTTCGGCTGAATAATAACATAAGACTATCTGTCCCACAAAAAATGTTTTCTCTTTGAACAGATTTATTTTACAATTTATTTTATAATTTACCATGCAAAAACAAAATCAGCAAAGGATGGTTGTCCGTCTGCTGGAGTCCACTAAACATTTCATTAAGTCATATATGATTTGAACACTTCAAAAATTTTATTTGTATAGAATTGTATACGAAAATAACACAATATTATAATACAATTAATCCCAGCCAGGACTCGAACCTGGATCTCTTGCTTTCTGGGCCGGTATGCTTCCACTACACCACCGGGACGAGCTAGATAACTTATTAAATTCCCAACACACTAACCAGCAGGAGATCCAGGTTCTAGTCCTGGCTGGGAGAGATAGATTTTGTATTCTATTCCCTCTCATTAATTGTTTAATATTTACGTGGGATAATAAACCACAACTAAATTAATATTTATAATATTATAATACTTGTGAATGTTAAACATCTTAATAATCACAATAAAATAATTTAATATTTAATTTAATCTAAAGTTTTGGGGACACCTGCTGGAGACAAATGAGCTGCTTTCAGAGTATCTTTGCTTACTATATCCCCACCAAGACTCTCTGTGATTGGCTGCCCCCGTGTCCAATGTGTCAATCCTGTCATAAAGTAGTCCAATTGAAGTAAAGTTTCTTTTCCATTTCTTATGTTTTCCCACAACTTGTCTCTTCACTAAATCTGGGAGCTGTGTTTATACTGAGTAACTTTATTTGCAACATTCCAGGGGGACAGACGACGCAACTATATTGAAATTCTAAGCCATCTTGCCTGACCTTTCTACAGGAACATTTATCAGAGGAGATAACGGATGTGTGAAGATGTATTTATTCCGAATCAACGGCACACTATAGAAGGTGTTTGATCAAGACGTCTTTTCGGCATTGAATTTTTCTCAGTCAACAAATAATAGAAAGAAAAACTGCGAACTGAGAGGATCTAGGACCATTGACCGAGAAGTCCAATGTCCCATGGGCGCCAATATGCGTCCACTATACCCGAAACATCTCATGATTAAGAAAGAAATATATTTTGCAGCCCAATGTCACCGTCTTTGATTGCCAAAAAAGCATCAATAAAACAAATCTCAAAATGAACTAAACGGAATACGTATGCTCTCCTAAAATATTATTTTCTAAATTTTAAGTAGGAAAACGAAGACTAACTATATTTCCTTAATGTTAACCACATATCATGGAAGAAAAACATTCATAATGTTCAGTCATGAAAATGTGAACTTAGGGACAGGACGTCCTCTCTCATCTTCATGATAGGTTGGTGTGGCAAATTACTGCTTTAATGATATTTCAATTGTTTCTTGTCAATTAGTTGTTGGTTTGCATGTTTTTTTTTTCAAATTGGTTCTTTTTCAATATTGTTTTCATAAACTTTTAATTGTCTTACACAGCTTTCTACTTTCATACTCTTGATATCACATTATATTATAATTCTCTATTATACTAATTTCAAATATTACTGTATTCTCATGACATTGTATTTCTACAGCCCTGAAGATGGCTTACAATGTAAGCCGAAAAGTTGGCAGATAATCCTTCATTAAAAAAAAAATACATTTTTTTAATTTGAGTTTTTTGGATCTACCTCGACCGAACCCCAACTAAAATCATCTTAGCATATCATGGAAGTTTCCTCTTTAAAAATTCATAGTAGTGTTATAAAATATATACAAGTTGTACGATATCTGTAAATAAGATGAAATTATTAAATTATTCTTAAGAAAATATTGGAAAACAGTTTTAAAAAGGTTTAATATTCTAATAAATTAAGCTTTGTTTTGTTTCATTTATGACCCGTGCGACGACCCAAAGTTAAGGGGATCGGCTCTCTATAGGTAAATGACATCCATAGCACTGGGATGTCTATTATTTCTAAATAAAATACTACTAAGGCCGACAGTTGAACATCAGACATGGGAGTTTTCGGAAGATTGAATTAAGGAAATAATAATATTAGGCAAAATTTGATTATTTTGTTTTGGATATAATTATTCTACTAATATTCTAATAATCATTCATTTGTTATTATAAATAAATTCATAGTTAAGTTAAAGTGTACAATATGTCTCTTCCTTCGTAAAAAGAGAACTACGAAAATGTATTTTATTCAATACTGTTAAGTGTATAACATTGTTTAAAAAAGTATTTAACGTATATAAGTAGCCATTATTTAAAAACTGAGAATTTTTTTCTTAAACGAAGGTTAATAGATTTAAAATAAAAAATATTCTTCAGAAAATATTATAAATTATATTATTATAATTTAAAAAAACACAGTGGATATAATAAATTTTGTAATAGCAAATCAAATAATTTGGTCCATCCTTACCGTTAACAAGAATAAAATCCGTCTGGTAGGAACAACCAATACTAAGCAGATTTCTCAAATTGTATTAAAGATGGTATAAATAAGAGTTAATGAGGAAAAAACTGAATATAGAGGTCATAAGCTTTAGTAAATTAGATTTATATGAATATTGAAAGTTTTGGTAGTCCTTTTTAGCCACATTTTTCCTCATCTGGTTTTAACCAAAAATGAATTCGTTCAACAGTTTAAATAAGAACAAAAAAAAAAAAAAATGTGGATTTAAACTGTCTTATTTGCTTGGAGATAGCTAATTTTTTAAATAAATACTTTAATGACATTTCTAAACAAGATCCTTGGTATTTTTTTAATATATTTCCTCCTTTTTTATTTGTCGGTGACTCTGAAACTCTGCTGGTGTTGTCGCGGTGAAAGTCATGTTGTGGACGTCGTGTCTGGGACTGCCTACATAACAAATACATTATCGGATCACGCAGTCTAAAGTTCAACTCTAAATAATGTATGATTCTTGATGCCACTCCGACGATATATATTACATATTTATTTATGCGCATCCAATAATGTATCTGCCTAGGAACCTGAAGAAAAAGACTCCCTTACCTATTATAGACCTCTTCCGTGATCTCTTAGGTGTGCATCAAGGTCTTCTCTGTTCCTTATTCCTTTCTGAGTTCCTGCTGTCTTTCTCACGGTTGGTGTCTTTCGCACCACCAGGAAATCGGAAACTCTTAAGGGTAGTTTTCACTACAAGTCAGTATCGGCTCAAGGGGATGCCAGTAGATGAACATAAGCCAATCAATTTCAGTTGCTTATTATATCATTTCGGTATCCAGCCCTTTCTATAGCATTTTGTTAATCAATCTTTTTCAGATTACTTCGAAGCTTTTACTTTTAGTTCCGTTTATTTTCTTATATTATATATTGTGATTTTTTTCTTATATTATTAAAAATTATTCTCTCTGTAATTGTAATACTAACCAATTTTTCCTAATTTAGCAAGTGAGGCCAATTGTAAGATTTGTCTCTTATGTTAATTATTTAAATAATCATTGATAAGTTATTCAAGTGTGTATTTGTTATAGTAAGTAAATGGTTAAAGGTTCGTTTACGCTGGAGAAATTAGTCGGCCCGGCTAAGAAAAAAAAAATTCTCAAAAATTATAGAGTAATTATTTTATTATTGCCAATGTTTCGACTTAATTTATAGGTCTTCATCAGGGCTGAAATACAGTACACGCTATTACACTTATAGAATTATAGATCAGAATTAACAGACAGAGAGATTTAGTATGTCATATGACAGAACAATATTTACAGATTAATCCCAAAACTCTAGAAACTCTGGATGGTCACATCTCAAAGTCCAGAACTAAACTGAGATACACCGGGTACAGGGGGTGGAAGGGGGTTAGTCGGCAAACTTCAAAGGTAATTTTCCAGTATATTAATTAAACTATTAATTTAGCCTGTGTACGCTTTGGCTCTAGGAATTATTATTTATTTTGTCCAATGTTCTTTATTCCATATTTCTTTTACTGAAAAAAAAAAAAAAAGAAAAGATTTCTCATTGTATAAAATTAGACCATTAGGCCATGCCTCAGAGCGTTGAGGAGCAACTACCTCGTAAACTTTTAATAACATGTTACTAGTGAAGATTTGTTTCATTTTTATTTTTCGAATAATTTTGGCACATGTTTTTTCTAATATTTTCAATAAGAGGGGAATTATTTAATCTCTTTTTTTTCTTCTTTTTTTTTTTTAAATATTCAGTTTATAATAAAGTTCAGAAGTCCAGGTACAACTACACACTATACAATATATATACTTTTCTATTTTTTATGTATGCCAAAAAAATGATTTGTTACTTTCAATTAAGTAGTTTCAGCCATAGTTGCTCAGACTGTTCATTTACAAGTGAAAAACTATTACAAAGATGTTTACTTCTTATTTATAGATGCCTAATCCACGAATTTGGATCAAAAATTGTCTTGACTTCTGGAAATTTGTTCTGGACTATGTTTCAAATTCCAGAGTTAAGTACTTTAAGAGTATTGTATAATCTCAACATAATTCACAGGAGACTTTGTGGTTACGTGTGGTGTTGTATAAGATATATTTTAAGTAGGTTTGATAAACTGTTTATGAATTAAGTACTACGTTTTATATTTTACAAATAAAATATGTAAGAAAGATGTAATATTTTAACCATAAGAGTTTTAATTCCTTTGTAAATAATGTGAGTTTTGTTGTGTGCCAGCAGGGGGTGTAGGGTCTGTGGTCCCTGAGATGGAGTCTCGGTTAGGACTGGACTTCATCCTCGAGAACGCTGACTACACGGCCAAACTTGGTTCAGGTGAGTCCTCTCAAATACTCTTATACCTTTACTGATTTGTGGCACACTTATGTCTTGTCTTAGTCATGGGATCCGTGCTAATATGTCATGCAAGACATGCCAATCATTTCCTGTATTCTCTTATAGGGGTAAGATATATTACAATTTTCTGTCTTCTCATTGTATTGTTCTGAGTATATTAATACTTAACATCAATGAGGGCGTAAAATGGAAGAAAGAGGCATATTTTTGAGTTGGAAAGTGAAATATTTAAATATATTTCTTGATGCTTTGTCATTTATATGCGTTCTTATCTTCCTTGGCAATACAAACAGAATGCTGCCAGCCAATCGGAAACAAGGAGCAGACTAACCTTACTGAATAACCTCCGTGACACTAATCTAGTTATTTGTATTGTGTTTGTCTTCATTGATTATTGTTATTCGTCTACAATTTCGATTTCCATAGAATAATTATTGAAGTCTTATTAAAGAGCTTCTCAGTCTTATATGCCAAATCTCAAGACCTATCTGTTAAGTCTTGCTTGCCTGCTGCGTAAATTACATTTTTTTATGATTTTAAGGGCTATGGGCCAATCATTTTTTTTTCTCGACTTTTTTCCATTTATTACATTTCTTTTAACGTAATAACATTTTGTAATTTCATTATATTGAACTATAACTAAATTACAAAATCGCAATGGCAAGAGGAGAGAAGGTGACCAATGTCACACTCTCAAAAATAATAATTAAAAACTTTAATAAATAGAAAATATAAATTACTCATAGCTAATTCCAGATAAGTGTAAATAAATTAAATGGACTTATTTACATATAAACCTCAAAATAGCTTGCTAATTACTCTCACTCATCACTTCACTGTTACCGGCACTGCAAAGGCCACGATTAGCCAGAAGCTCTGAGGGACACATACTGACATGGAATCTGCCACTGAGTAACACTAACTTATCACTGATTTCGGGGGCCGCTGCCGAGCTGCGTATATAACTTCGTGGAAGGGACGTGGCAGGCCTAGAAGATTCTAATAGAGAATTCTAAGTAACCCTAATTCTCTTCAGTGACGAAAGAAAGCAGGTGTCATCATTCAGTTGGTACAGTTCTGATCCCCACGTACTTCAACAATATTATTGGCAGTATTTCCTTTTTGCAACGAAAATTAAAAACTCTACAAATCATTATATAACAGTTAATTTTCTTAAACGCACCCACACGCCAAAGTAGTTTAGCCATGGGTGACGAAACATTTTGAACAAATGACAATATCCCACCCTTTCCAATTCAAATAATCTCATTATAGGAAAAAATTGGGAGAAACAACGAAAACCATAAAAACAAAATGTGTTGAGCTTGATACGTTTTTTTCAAAATAGAACTAATCTCCGATGGCTCACGTTCATTTGAAAATAAGCACACACTCCAAACGGATAGAAGCTAAATTCCAGATTTTACAAAATTTGGTTCATCCACTTCCAAGTGGATTCTGACCGATTGGTCAGATAGTTCTTTTCATTACATTTTTTATATAGACTCTATGTGTCTCAATATGAAAAACAACAGGTTCTGGTGGGTTTTATGATTTGACGCTGAAAAATACATATTTTACATATATAGGAAAACTACATTTACTTACATAAATATTTTATTTGCTTGTGATATTTTATCCCACGTAAATTTTAAACAATTAATGAGAGGGAATAGAATACAAAAATCTATCTGTCCCAGCCAGGAAACGAACCTGGATCTCCTGCACCGGCAGATTTAATTGGTTAACTTAGAATAACGTAATACTCCCCATACATTTCTAAAAATTTTCGATGAAAAACTTGATCTTAATATTTAATACTTTCAGACTCAAACGAGTATTATACTTCCTCAATTTGCTTATAAATTAAATGAAGAAGTGGGGCTATTGGGAGAGAAACCTTGAAGGACGACTAATTTTTATATTTTGGCTTTAGGAGTATAGAAAATATCATTCTATCCACTACAGTCACTCTTAAATAATAGGGGTGAAAATAAAGCACTTTTTTTCTTGGAAAATAAGAAAGTATATGATTCAGAAATATATAACCGAACTAACAGCTTTGAAATTTCATTTACACCTACATAGTACCGTTGTAAAGATATTTTGGCTTTTGTTGTTTATAGTCTCTCAAAAAAGGCCTATTTCCAGACTTTTCAAAAATCTATTTTGAAGTTACAAAAATATTATTATATCAACATCTCTGTTTAATATTCATTACTTCTTTTACTATATTAAAGTGTATTTTGTAAGACAAGTTAAATAATCAAGCGATTTTTTTTCAAAAAGTATAAATTTTACACTTATAGAATTATAGATCAGTAATCTAAAGTTTTGGGGACACCTGCTGGAGACAAATGAGCTGCTTTCAGAGTATCTTTGCTTACTATATCCCCACCAAGACTCTCTGTGATTGGCTGCCCCCGTGTCCAATGTGTCAATCCTGTCATAAAGTAGTCCAATTGAAGTAAAGTTTCTTTTCCATNAATATTTATTATTATAGTTGTTCTTTAAGGAAAAACAGATGGAATGATATTATAGAATAATTTTATTTTTTATCTATAGTTTCATTAATTATATCTCTAACATTGTATAAAAATGCTGATAATACAATAAATGCTAATATACGTGTATAATGAATATTATAACATATAATACCACTGGGTTTGGTATTTCCCAGTAATTCGCAGGGAGCCCTCGGGGAGTTATGACGTCATATTTTCCACCTGCCCTAAGGTCGCCACCGAGGTGGGCGGCAGAGGTCGGCCGTCCGTCCCGCACTCTTCCGGGGAGAGACCGCAAACCACACCTCCGAATAAATTACCAATGGGGAAAACGATTACAGAAAAAATACAAATAAACAATGATCTTTGTCCAGACATCCCAGGTGAAAATAATTCTCCCAACCTCTTATTAGTAGTATTTTATCTCGGATTCCGTTCGAACTTGACCTCGAGTAACCTTCGCGAATTGCCGAATATTTTCTCTTTTACCGTCCGTTTCCAATTTAAAAAAAAAATCAGAGAAATTTGATCCTGGTTCAGGAGAACCCCAAGTAGTGTGTAAAAATCTTTGGATGAAAACCTTCTTATTAATGACTCATTCCTGAACATATATCCAATCAACAAACCTTGTTGCTTAATTAGTACATCTACTTTGTTTTATTTAAGTATCATTTAAGTTTAATCTGGCTCTGGTTATTTTGTTTTCTATTCCATTTTACATTAATTATTTAACTTTGAATTATCAATTTATTTTGCTTGTATTTAAATTGATCAGAAAAAAATGGCTATCTGTCTTATACATTCTACCGCATTAATTGGCAGAATTTTGTTTTATTTACTGTCAATTTTTACAATCATTATGATTTGTTATATGTGCCTAATTCAATTGATAATTGATACACTGATTCAAGTTCCGTTTCTCTGAAATACAAAATCATGTCCCATAGTTTAAAATTGTATCTTGTTAATTTTGTTTCCTTTCCTTCCTCTAATCTAGTACTTTAGATGTTTTATTTTATATTTTTGAACTTTCTAAAAACTTTTCTAAAACGCGTTGAAAATGGAACTCTAGAAATATCTAGGAGAAACAACGATTCCAAAACGGTAATTCAATTCCTAATTTCTGTAATACTGTCCCCTTGTATATTATTCTTTCTCACTCAAAAACTGTTTCAAGGTAAGAGCTCAAGCACTTGCTTGTCATGTAATACCAAAATGCATGTTTAAGAAAATGTAAAAAAAAAAAATGAAAATAAATATAATAATAAATAATCACCCCCTCAGAGCGTTGAGGAGCAACTACCTCGTAAACTTTTAATAACATGTTACTAGTGAAGATTTGTTTCATTTTTATTTTTCGAATAATTTTGGCACATGTTTTTTCTAATATTTTCAATAAGAGGGGAATTATTTAATCTCTTTTTTTTCTTCTTTTTTTTTTTTAAATATTCAGTTTATAATAAAGTTCAGAAGTCCAGGTACAACTACACACTATACAATATATATACTTTTCTATTTTTTATGTATGCCAAAAAAATGATTTGTTACTTTCAATTAAGTAGTTTCAGCCATAGTTGCTCAGACTGTTCATTTACAAGTGAAAAACTATTACAAAGATGTTTACTTCTTATTTATAGATGCCTAATCCACGAATTTGGATCAAAAATTGTCTTGACTTCTGGAAATTTGTTCTGGACTATGTTTCAAATTCCAGAGTTAAGTACTTTAAGAGTATTGTATAATCTCAACATAATTCACAGGAGACTTTGTGGTTACGTGTGGTGTTGTATAAGATATATTTTAAGTAGGTTTGATAAACTGTTTATGAATTAAGTACTACGTTTTATATTTTACAAATAAAATATGTAAGAAAGATGTAATATTTTAACCATAAGAGTTTTAATTCCTTTGTAAATAATGTGAGTTTTGTTGTGTGCCAGCAGGGGGTGTAGGGTCTGTGGTCCCTGAGATGGAGTCTCGGTTAGGACTGGACTTCATCCTCGAGAACGCTGACTACACGGCCAAACTTGGTTCAGGTGAGTCCTCTCAAATACTCTTATACCTTTACTGATTTGTGGCACACTTATGTCTTGTCTTAGTCATGGGATCCGTGCTAATATGTCATGCAAGACATGCCAATCATTTCCTGTATTCTCTTATAGGGGTAAGATATATTACAATTTTCTGTCTTCTCATTGTATTGTTCTGAGTATATTAATACTTAACATCAATGAGGGCGTAAAATGGAAGAAAGAGGCATATTTTTGAGTTGGAAAGTGAAATATTTAAATATATTTCTTGATGCTTTGTCATTTATATGCGTTCTTATCTTCCTTGGCAATACAAACAGAATGCTGCCAGCCAATCGGAAACAAGGAGCAGACTAACCTTACTGAATAACCTCCGTGACACTAATCTAGTTATTTGTATTGTGTTTGTCTTCATTGATTATTGTTATTCGTCTACAATTTCGATTTCCATAGAATAATTATTGAAGTCTTATTAAAGAGCTTCTCAGTCTTATATGCCAAATCTCAAGACCTATCTGTTAAGTCTTGCTTGCCTGCTGCGTAAATTACATTTTTTTATGATTTTAAGGGCTATGGGCCAATCATTTTTTTTTCTCGACTTTTTTCCATTTATTACATTTCTTTTAACGTAATAACATTTTGTAATTTCATTATATTGAACTATAACTAAATTACAAAATCGCAATGGCAAGAGGAGAGAAGGTGACCAATGTCACACTCTCAAAAATAATAATTAAAAACTTTAATAAATAGAAAATATAAATTACTCATAGCTAATTCCAGATAAGTGTAAATAAATTAAATGGACTTATTTACATATAAACCTCAAAATAGCTTGCTAATTACTCTCACTCATCACTTCACTGTTACCGGCACTGCAAAGGCCACGATTAGCCAGAAGCTCTGAGGGACACATACTGACATGGAATCTGCCACTGAGTAACACTAACTTATCACTGATTTCGGGGGCCGCTGCCGAGCTGCGTATATAACTTCGTGGAAGGGACGTGGCAGGCCTAGAAGATTCTAATAGAGAATTCTAAGTAACCCTAATTCTCTTCAGTGACGAAAGAAAGCAGGTGTCATCATTCAGTTGGTACAGTTCTGATCCCCACGTACTTCAACAATATTATTGGCAGTATTTCCTTTTTGCAACGAAAATTAAAAACTCTACAAATCATTATATAACAGTTAATTTTCTTAAACGCACCCACACGCCAAAGTAGTTTAGCCATGGGTGACGAAACATTTTGAACAAATGACAATATCCCACCCTTTCCAATTCAAATAATCTCATTATAGGAAAAAATTGGGAGAAACAACGAAAACCATAAAAACAAAATGTGTTGAGCTTGATACGTTTTTTTCAAAATAGAACTAATCTCCGATGGCTCACGTTCATTTGAAAATAAGCACACACTCCAAACGGATAGAAGCTAAATTCCAGATTTTACAAAATTTGGTTCATCCACTTCCAAGTGGATTCTGACCGATTGGTCAGATAGTTCTTTTCATTACATTTTTTATATAGACTCTATGTGTCTCAATATGAAAAACAACAGGTTCTGGTGGGTTTTATGATTTGACGCTGAAAAATACATATTTTACATATATAGGAAAACTACATTTACTTACATAAATATTTTATTTGCTTGTGATATTTTATCCCACGTAAATTTTAAACAATTAATGAGAGGGAATAGAATACAAAAATCTATCTGTCCCAGCCAGGAAACGAACCTGGATCTCCTGCACCGGCAGATTTAATTGGTTAACTTAGAATAACGTAATACTCCCCATACATTTCTAAAAATTTTCGATGAAAAACTTGATCTTAATATTTAATACTTTCAGACTCAAACGAGTATTATACTTCCTCAATTTGCTTATAAATTAAATGAAGAAGTGGGGCTATTGGGAGAGAAACCTTGAAGGACGACTAATTTTTATATTTTGGCTTTAGGAGTATAGAAAATATCATTCTATCCACTACAGTCACTCTTAAATAATAGGGGTGAAAATAAAGCACTTTTTTTCTTGGAAAATAAGAAAGTATATGATTCAGAAATATATAACCGAACTAACAGCTTTGAAATTTCATTTACACCTACATAGTACCGTTGTAAAGATATTTTGGCTTTTGTTGTTTATAGTCTCTCAAAAAAGGCCTATTTCCAGACTTTTCAAAAATCTATTTTGAAGTTACAAAAATATTATTATATCAACATCTCTGTTTAATATTCATTACTTCTTTTACTATATTAAAGTGTATTTTGTAAGACAAGTTAAATAATCAAGCGATTTTTTTTCAAAAAGTATAAATTTTACACTTATAGAATTATAGATCAGTAATCTAAAGTTTTGGGGACACCTGCTGGAGACAAATGAGCTGCTTTCAGAGTATCTTTGCTTACTATATCCCCACCAAGACTCTCTGTGATTGGCNGAAGATGGCTTACAATGTAAGCCGAAACGTTGGCAGATTCATTTTTGTTTCATTAAAAAAAATACATTTTTTATTTGTGTTTTTTTTTGGATCTACCTCGACCGAACCCCAACAAAAATCATCTTAGAATAATATCTACGGTCAACAAACTCTCTTTTTAAATGTTGAGTTAGGCCCCCAAGGGAAATTTTCTGATGGCTGTAGGATACTTCAGAAACTAAATACGTTTAATTTGGTACGTGTTAGGTTTATTTCACCTTGTAGTGACTCAATCCATTGATTCTCAGTGCGGGCCACTGAGTTGTCAGTCACCTTCCTGACCTCTACAAGTAGGTGACGACAAAGCTCCCGTTAGCGATCCCGAATGCTGCGTTCAGCAGAGGATAAGACCCGAAGGAAACGATCGGAACGTGTTTCCTGTCCTTCCATAACCCCCTGGCATATCGATTCTCTGCACCTCTATCACCCAGCCTACCTCTTTGGGAATACAATGGTCTTCAGCTGCCCATTTGGGAATGTCTTCAGCGAACGCATTCTTCTCACAATCCCTTCAAGCCATAATCCTCTTGTGCCACTTGACTCTAAGGAGAACGGATTTACATTTCTTGCAATTTCTCTAATACTTTTGCGTTAAGTTGAGGTTTTCCTTGCTAAGTGTTGAGTTCATCCTCTTGTTCTTTTTGTGTGTCCACTGCACTCTTTATTCTACCTGTTCTTGTTTACTATGTATATTTATCATGTGAGAATGGTCGGGGTTTCGGCCAGGAAGAAAAAATATACACCAAAATTTGGAGTAATATTTTTATTATTTTTGCCAACGTTTCGGCCCTAGTAAGCCATCATCAGGGCAATGGTGTTGAGTGGAGAAATCTCCCCAGGGTGGTTGTTCACATTGTAAACTGCAGAAAACAACTGAACAGTGAAACCACAGTGACAGGGAGGAGTGGGGTAAGTCGGTAAAATTCAAAGAACAAGAATTTTATGGGCCGGGTGAAAGGAATTAACCAGGTAATCCCTTCAAAGGGAAAAAGAAAGAGGCCGACAATGGGGGAGTTTCAGAGTAGTTTTTCGTTGTATTATACGAAAAATATTACAGTACGCTGACGAAATGTTGTCTTTGTCCTGCCTATCGTTGATAGAGGTAGGATTAAGATTAATGTACACACATTCCGAAATCAGCCTTTTTTTGAGGAATGGCTCAGAGGCCAGAATGGTAGCTTCATTGAAAGCCGGTGGGTGATTGGTGCTAATAGCATGTTGGGAGAGGGCCGACGAGTTCATATCACGAATCTTGATGCTGTATTCGTGTTGTTTTAGTCTTTTGTTGAGATAATTCTTTGTTTGACCAATATATGAAGCCGAACAATTGTTATCAGAACAGGGAATTTGGTAAACCACGTTAGACTGCTGG
>KZ807785.1:138256-174165 GCA_000696205.2 Oncopeltus fasciatus | reverse complement strand
CAATTGAGGCGTTCCCGTTGAAAAGGAGGTAAGTGCTAACATCAACAGTTACTGTTGATGTTAGCACTTACCTCCTTCTTAAAGCCAAAACTGGTTGCGGTACCCCGAGTGCCATCTATTGGAATTTTTTGGAGCCAAACCAAGACAGTTAGGAACTTACCTCTTTTTCAGGGAAATTGGCCTTGGAGCATAGATTCTTTTCTGTGAAAAAACTAATATTGCTATTTTTTGACACTTACCTCCTTTTCAACGGGAACGCCTCAATTGGTAATTTCTGAGTTTTCAAAGGCTTCCAGATCCGATCACTCCAGCACAATTTATTTTTATTTTTTTCCAGTACCATATTGAATCTTTTTCTACCGTACTGTTAACTTTTTTATAATAGTTTGAAATTGTGAATGGGGTATGGATGGACATAAAAATCTATATTTCCTTAACTTTAACAAAAATTCTGATAACAATTTACATTTTGTCTCCCTTTAGCCCATAGGCTGTATCTCTTAATTTTATACATCGATAACTATAAAAAATTGCAAAATGAAACTTAATTACATCTATTTTTTTCTTATTGTTATATTTCTGACTAAAAAGAAAAAAAAATTACCAGCATTTAACTATGTATTAAACTGTCCACCAGGATTAATAAAAAATTAATCAGAATGTTCTAATCGCTTTAATCAATAACTTAATTGTAATTTATTTAATATTTATGCGGACTAGTTTACTGGGTTTGAGGGACTTTGATACATTGGGAGAGTTGGGGGAACAGGATTTTGTTAATTTTCGGTCAAATATGATGTAAATAGGATACAGTTGGAAAGTTAATAATGTGTAAATTTGATATTTTTAGTTGTAAAGTTTTAAAAGGACAATTAAAAAATATAAAATTTATGCCTTCAAAGGGCAGAAATGTCTGTATTTATTGTGAAAGGTTACTCATGTAAGACATAAGACAATTAAGATAAATTGTAAGTAATTAAAGACCAAGAAATATTCTTACTACTATAACTAGTTAACATGACGACATTACATATATAATGATTAAATCTTAACATATATAGTGAAACTCATAAACTATGATGTTATGGTCCCACTTTTGAAAAACAAATTTAGCTCTAGTTTATTTTCTTCATCTTATAAGTTTCTGTCAAAGAGAACATATTTAGGTAATTTCAATAAATTACTCACTGATAATTTAGTTTATTAATCATAAGGCACCTGGTTAACAGTAGCAAGATCACAAACTCAATAATTAAGAGAAATGCACAGGGAGCCAGAAAAAAAAATATTACTAACTCAGCCGGGAAACGAACCCGGGTCTCCAACTTGCAGGGTAGGAGCTAAACCTCTGTACCACCAAGGCAGCTTAGATAATCTCTCCAACTACCCGCACTTTACTCAGGGCCAAACCCCTAATTAAAACGAATATGTCGTCTTATTCTCGAAGGAGCTAATATTGTAACTATTTAGTAGACTCTCGTTCTACCTGGTATCTTTTTTATTTAAATATTAAATGAATTGTGGTATGTAATTCCACGCTAAATTATTTACAAGAAATGCATTTTTGGCTCCCTGCGCATTTCTTGTGAAGAAAGTAATATATATATATATTTTAAATTATCAATTGAGCTTTAAATGCTTGATAACATTGATGCTGGTCAGTTTGCGACAGAGTAACTAAGTATTAAAATACTCAATTTCCACAGATGTTTCTACAAGAACTTTAACAACTCTGTTCTTACGCTTTCGAAAATGGTCACTGCTTCCAATATTCCTCTAGATGACATAGAAATCCCAGATTGACGCGATGAAGGACAACAGAAGGAGAGCGGTCATCGCTGACCGCTTCCAACTTCCTACCAGACCCAAGAGCTGGGAGAGGACTCGAGTCCTGAAGCCAGAGAAGACATCCTAACTCCCGCCGACCAGTCC
The DNA here is from genome assembly GCA_000696205.2 of Oncopeltus fasciatus. Taxonomy (NCBI): domain Eukaryota; kingdom Metazoa; phylum Arthropoda; class Insecta; order Hemiptera; family Lygaeidae; genus Oncopeltus; species Oncopeltus fasciatus. The sequence continues at coordinate 172,233 of KZ807785.1, read as the reverse complement.
CGACTTCTCCCTCACCACGGGCAACCAACGGGTCCGTTGTATGTGAGAGCTGGGAGAGGACTCGAGTCCTGAGGCCGGAGAAGACAGCCCCAACTCCCGCCGACCAGTCCCGTCTTCTCCCTCACCACGGGCAACCAACGGGTCTGCTTGTGTGGGAGCCACCAAGAGCTGGGAGAGGACTCGAGTCCTGAGGCCGGAGAAGTCAGCCCCAACTCCCGTCGACCAGTCCCGACTTCTCCCTCACCACGGGCAACCAACGGGTCTGCTTGTGTGGGAGAGTTGGGAGAGGACTCGAGTCCTGAGGCCGGAGAAGACAGCCCCAACTCCCGCCGACTAGTCCCGACTTCTCCTTCACTACGGGCAACCAACGGGTCTGCTTGTATGGGAGCCACCAAGAGCTGGGAGAGGACTCGAGTCCTGAGGCCGGAGAAGACATCCCAACTCCCGCCGACTAGTCCCGACTTTTCCCTCACCACGGGCAACCAACGGGTAACCAACGGGTCTGCTTGTATGGGAGAGCTGGGAGAGGACTCGAGTCCTGAGGCCGGAGAAGACAGCTCGTCTCCCGCCGACCTATCCCGACTTCTCCCTCACCGTGGGCAATGAATGGGCTTGAACTACTCTTGAAACTTCAGTGTCCTTGAGAAACAGCATTAAGGAGTTTATTCTTTCTTTAATATCGCCTGAGCAGATAGATAGATAGGTAATATATGAGAAATATTCAGTTTATTCCTAATGGCCTCATACGTCCTATGGTTTGTCTTAATTCGTGACTAAGTTGCTTGATTATGGCACCTTGAATATGGAAAACAATTCGAGCTTTGCACACTTCTTATTGACTCTTAATTATGAAAATTTTTCCTTGTTATTTTCTCTATGCAATATTTCTAATTTGCTAAATCCCTTAAAATATTAATAATGATGACATTCTATTTCTTCAAGACCTCTATTTAAAAATAAATTATCTATTTAGTCAACCACTGTTATGGTAAATAAAATCACCCATAATAAACACAACCCATTTATTGGTATTAAAATGATGATGTTGGTATTAAAATGCTGAATACATATCAGTGGAGGACATGTTTAATTATAATAATACAACGTATGGCTTTTATTTGTTGTAAATTCACTTGTGTTCGATTAAATATCACTTTTGCTTAACAAGGAGTTTTAGACTATGTCCTGATCTCGGCTTGACAAACCAATTTCAAACTGTCTAATCCCTTCTTTATATATAGGTGTTCGACGTTTCTTGTGAAATCGTCTTTGGAAATTAATTAATTTTAAAAATTTTCCTATTTTTATAAGTTGTTGATTTTGGTTTTCCTCAGTCGGACCTATTACATTTAAATAAACGTCCTCACCCAGAAAGAATGCTGCCAGATAAGGTTTGGTAGGACAGTGGAGGACAAGGATCAACTTCAGCTGGCAGCAATGAGGAATCAGCTAGACAGACGGGAATGTGATTACCTTCCTGAAGAGATCTGTTGTACTCCCCTAGCTTTCCAAAGATATAGTTCACGTTACATACATGACCTGACAGACATTTTTGGCGGCAGCAGGCTTAGTGAGTGGGCCCATTCCCAAGTGAAACCCAGCTTTCTACACGAGAAAAGCAGGAGCTAACGGTGTACGTCCCACTCGGATCTGAAGAAAATCTGCGTAGGTTCAGAACTCCATTTCATCAACTAATCCTCTTGTTTTAGACAGTCCGCGGTATCCTTTCTCCAGGAAAAGCGTCCTTCTTGAAGCTGTCAACGATCCAGGATGAGGGTAGGTACAGTATCCTTCAACCGCCCAAAGGCTCCGAGTTTCTAGTTCCTCTTGGGTCCAAGAGAACGAGAATTGTGCGTTTTGTATAGCTTCCATAGAAATTGAAGTGTGATTGTACAATTTCATTTACTCAGAAGAAAATGTTGTTATTTACGTCAAAAACACGACGCGACTTTTGAAATATCTTGGATAAGTGGGATTGCGAATATATCGTCATATTAATAGCTCGTATTGTGTAAGGTTGCGAGAAGGCGGAGGGTTAGAATAAGTCCAAATGCTAATTTGCCTTGGGTGAGGTTAGTTTACTCAAATTATTTATAGAATATAACTGGTTCTATGAGTTATTTTATAATATTTTTTCTGTTAGTTTTTTACAAAATGAATTTAATGCATTCATTTTGCAAAGATGAGCTCCTTTCATCTTATTGAAATAAATAAATAAATCTATCTTTGAACTCTTTCGATGAACGGTGGATTAGTTCTTTAACTAAAACTTAATACAATGTAGGAAATTCACAGAGTAGCTAACTGAAAAATCCTGAATATCTTGATTTAATAAATATTTTATATAAAACATTTATGAAAAATTATGTAAAGTATCATCTTCAATATTGACGACCTGTAACATTGTTCGAATTCATATCTCCAAGTACTTACCACTTTACATTATATGTTTTTGTTGGGGTTCGGTCAAGGTTATCCAAAAAAATACAAATTTTAAAAAATGAGTGTGCACCTTCAGGGCTATCATAAAGGCGGGAGGGGACGTCGCGTCCCTAAGATCACATTTTCATGACTGAGAGAAAAGGTTTTAAAATTAGTGTTACAATGTTATGAAACCTTTCCTCTCAGTCATGAAGATGTGATCTTAGGGACATAAGTGATCTCCACACGCCGAACACTTGGCAGATAATTTAAAAAATACACATTTTTTTAAAATTTGTGTTTTTTTGGATCAACCGAACCAGAACAAAAAAACATCTAATAATAATAGTTAAAAAAAAAAAAAAAAAAAAAAAAAAAAAAGCAACTCTCCATTATACCAATATACAGTTTGTCTTTTCTCTCGTTGATCTATAATCTCCCATCGAAAGGAGTATATAGTTCGGAGTGGTTCTTCTTGGAGGCACAGGAAGCGACGCCTTGGAGTTGCGTCGCAGCTCAGATGTGAACCAGACCTGCCACTTGACTCCCGGCCTTCGAGTCTGACACTGTACCTCTTTGACTGACTCTGCGTACTTCACCATTCGGTGGCACGTTTCGAGAGGGTGCTGCACAAGGGTACACTACTTTCTTAGAGAACTCTTTGTTTCTAGTTTATGTGTGCCTCAGGTAACGTTGTTCGCGACATAAAAAACATACATAATCGAAAGACTGGTTTATGAGGAGCATACCATAGACGGTCTACCATATTTTAGTAGATTTCCCATGGGGAAAACAAGCTATTCACGTTAGTACCTTGACTTGACTTTAATAAAATCTTAACTTACTAAAATTGAGATACTAAAAGTGTACAATACGTTCAAAATTGTTTATGCTCGAATTTAAAGAGACCAAATTCTTCTTTTTGCAAACCGTTAGGTGAGTTCGTTATTGGCTCAAATCGCTAAAGGAGGAGAAGTATTGGGATGGTTAGGACGAGATCAAAATTATTATTTAGCTTTTATAAATATTAATTTAGTTGTGATTTATTATCCCACGTAAATTTTAAACAATTAATGAGAGGGAATAGAATAATAATAAAAAAATTACTATTTAGCTATTCTTGGAGTTACGAAAAAAACTTATTCTACGCAATTTGTTGTTTCTTGGATCAATTTTTTAACATTGATATTCCATAAAATTTTTACAAGAAAGCATTTTTCGAGAGGTGAGAGGGTACTCTTATTTATAAATATAGAAACCTCTTGTAATTAGAAACAATTAATGAGAGGGAATAGAATATAAAAAACTATCTGTCCCAGCCAGGAATCGAACCTGGATCTCCTACTATCCGGGCCGGCGTGCTTAACCATTACACCACCAGGACGCGATAGTTGTCTCATTCAATTCCCTCTACACTAGCAAGAGTCTAACCCACAAGAAAGGCGAGAACTTCGTCTTGTACTCGAGGGAGCTGACATTGTCATACAATTTGTCGACTCTCGTCACTTGTAATTAGGTTTATTCTAGCAAACCACCAAATATATTTATTTTTCGTGAAATTGGAAGGGGAGGTTTCAACGGGTTCGGAAATTTATAATCGTGATATCATCTTTACATCTGGTGTTACAACAAAATAAGCGTTATTTCTAGTTTTATTTATTTTATTTTCAATAATATTTTAAAGAAAAAAGCTGGTCCTTGATAAGAATTGAATAAAATTCAAGTACATTTCCAGCGAGGTATCGCTCACTATCGCCCATCGCTTTGCTAACTATCAAAACACTTATAAACCTAATCAATACATTTTTTTCGTGTTAATTCATTCTTTAATATAAGCCAAATTTGATTTTTTATGTTGTAAAATAAACCTATGTATTTTCTTCCTCCTTGGCTTAAATGTATAATATTGTAACTGAAATAAGAGTTAGTGTTGCTATAATGCCCTGCTAATTCTTACCTTTGCCTTAAATATTTAAGGCTAATCCAAATATATTTTCAAACCGAAACTTTGAAGAAAACGATGCAGTGTTTCCCCACTCCGCCGAATAAACTTATGTTTAATATTTGTTTTTAGACAAGTTCAATATTAATAAAGCTTTGGAATGATGTAATAATTTTTTATTCTATTCCCTAGCATTAATTGTTTAAAATTTACATGGGATAATATACCACAACTATGGGATAGGCTCTCGCAAGTGTGTTGTGAATTTAATAAGTTATCTAGCTCGTCGCGGTGGTGCAATGAATAGCATACGGGCTCTGAAAGCAGGAGATCCAGGTTCGATTCCTAGCTGGGATAGATAGATTTATTATTCTATCCCCTCGCATAAATTGTTTAAAATTTACGTGGGATGATACACCACAACTAAATTAACATTTATAGATAACCAGTAACTTCTGAAGATAAGTGTTTAGTGTAAACAAATAAAAGGTAAACAAATTTCCGTAATATATTGACAAGTAATCAATGTAATTTATTATCACTTTAATTTGTAATGAAGGAATTTATGTAATTTTTGGGATGGAGATTCTTTTGAGATCTTCTTTTGACAGGAACATCTCGGCTGAGTCAAGGCTTCTCCTTTGCTTGTGAAAGAGTCCTGTAAAGAAATACGGGGTAATTTAGCGTTTAACAGGGACATTAGCCTCAAACGCAAGTGTTGTAAGTCAGCCGAGGAATGACGTATCCTTGGGACAGAGTTGGGTTCGGCAGCTTTTCCGAAGGAGTTAGATCGCCATCTCCGCAAAGGTATAGGTTATGGCGCCAGAAACTCTCTCTCTCAGTCACATTTCTTCTCCGAGCGTTTCCCAATCGCCCGAAAAACTGTTATTATTAATGGAGGCGATCCTTGACCATTGACCTTTTCCAGAAAGCTGCGAGTGTGTTTTACGAGGACATCCCAGCGTACTCTGGAACCCACGACCCGGTACGCTTCCATCGTAAACCTGTCGCCTCCAAACAAGTTCAACAGTTTTCTACACAAACAAATAATTTATATGTCAAAGAAACGTTACTGAATGTCGAAGCAAACATTTAGAAGTGCTCTTTTGCCTCTTCGGCAGTCTTAGTAAACATTACCATTTTTTTCAAGAAATGGAAATTGCACTACTTATTTTAAATACAACCGAAGAAATATATCATATATTTAGTATAGTAGAAAAGTATGTTTTCCACTGAGCAGAAATCATACTTTTTAACCCATTTCACATAAGAAAATAAATTTATTCACTTTCATACATTGATCTGATTTTTTTATAAAACACAATCGATAGTCACTGATTCTGCTTAGAAAAAGGCAAAATTTTGTCTGTCAAAAATTATATATATTTGTTCAAATGGAGAGTTGTTTTTTTTTTTGTTTTTTTTTACCGCAGATATTATTATTAGACGATTTTAGTTGGAGTTCAGTCAAGGTAGATCCAAGAAAATACAAATTTGAAAAAAAAGTGTATTTTTTTAAAGATTTTATTTTAGCATATTTCTAAGTACCCTTTGGCCAAATTCATGTGCAAACTTCATCACAATTGCATTTGGTGCTAAGTTAGAAAAGTTTATATAAATTACTGTTTAGTCCAATATTAAATAGGTAACATGTCATACACACCACATAACCATCAAATACATTATACATAATTCATAAAATAAAAACAAAGTTTATTTTGTAGAAAGAACACAGTATTAAATTAAACTCTGGTCTCTCTTCAATTAAATTTTAGAAATCATTAATAAAATAGCACCTTCTATTTAACAGATGCTAATTAATGTATTTCATCAGTTGCTTTTGTTATTACAGAATTGTCTAATGAGTCTTAAAATAAAAATAATTCATTGAACATATTTTTCCAAATTAATCATTTCTCGAATTTTCTCTGAACTTTGGCTCTTTAAATTAGTTTAAAACTACTTTTTTGGTTGTTTGGTAGGAAAAATGTTCTTCGGATATTCTAGGCTGTAGCAATTTGTAAAAACCTAATATTTTTGCATTGCATAGTTGTAAATAATAAAATGATATAATATTAACTTCTTCCATGAAATACCTATTCACCAATCAAACTCCTTAAGGACCCTGGGTTTCTACTTGTGTTCAAGACTAAACAGTCGANAGTCATGGAAATGTGAACTTAGGGACAGGACGTCCTCTCTCATCTTCATGATAGCCCTGAAGATGGCTTACAATGTAAGCCGAAACGTTCGCAGATAATCCTTCATTAAAAAAATCCTTTTTTTAATTTGTGTTTTTTTGGATCTACCTCGACCGAACCCCAACTAAAATCATCTTAGAAATAAACTGCGTTTGTAATCTCAACGTTGGATTCCACGGCCGTAAGAATGATATGAAATTTATATAAATTTCGAACCTAATAGGTCATCCTCAGGAACTCTTTTCAATAGCTTTTTGAAAGAAGTATGAATAAAATTTATTTATTGATCTGGACCATGACAAAGAATTGTATATTTTCTACCATCTTTCCATCTCTTATTTAAGACTAAATAAAATATACCTAGTCAGTGATGAAGAAATATCACCCTCTCGTTCCTTCTTAGTCTTCCATTAATGGGGTATCTCTGGGAGGGAGAATTGCCTCATTGACAGTGAGAATATATCTGCAGGGTTCGGCCCAGTTCTAGCGCTGTCTCCGAAAACAATCAGTCCACAAGCAACACAAGCAAGGATCTCCTCGCTGGTGGAGGACCCACACACTCCACTTCGTCCGCTAGCCATTCCTCAACCTCTTCTGAGGGCATCCTGACACTCACTTTGTCCTGGACTTGTACTAGTTGCATTGCAACTGACATGCTGACATTCTTATATTTCAGAATAATAAATATATGTATTTTATATAAACCTATTTATTATTTATATTTGTTTATAACTGGGAGAGGACTCGAATCCGGAGGCCGGAGAAGACTTCCCAACTCCCGCCAACTAGTCCCGACTTCTCCCTCACCACGGGCAACCAACGGGTAACCAACNTACATCATTTTTAGAGCATCATTTTTTTAATATTAAAATTTTAAAAAATGAACATATTTTAGAAAAGTTATATGAAATAAGATATTAAAGATAGCAAGTTGCACACCTTTTTATCTATTAAGACAAAGTCAGTACTTAGGCATTTCCTTATGAACCTGAAAAAAAAAGTAATTTTCTTAAAATTCAGGTGATTTGGAGGGGGGGAGTTGTGGGAAACAAATAAAATTATCGTAAATTTATTTATTTTTAATTGTGAAACCTAATAGTTATTCTAATATATCAAAATTTACCTTTACAAAGGGTGTCTTTTAATATTTAATGATTAATTTATTCTTGTGTATATCTATCTTTAGTGAAGCAAGGAAAATCTGCTTAGGTAATTAAGCTGTTATGCTTGACAGAATTTTTATATTTCATGATTTTTGTCAAACAATCACTGTAGAGGGTGTTGTAAATAAGATACAAACTGAAATGGACACTCGAGCTTTGTATATAGACAAACAGTGGAGATAAAAATGGTAATATGTAATGGTAATATATTTTAATCCCCATGAAACATATATAAATTTTAGTTGTATTTAAGAAGTGAATATGGCTTTTTAAGGTTTATTGACTAATTTGGTACCAATCTACTGTATTGTAAAAAAAAAAAAAAAAATTAAAAATAAATATGTAAAATGTATGTACTGTAAAATAGATTTAAGACGTTAGAACGAGAGCATAAATTATCTAAATTTTTAAATGGGGCATATTCTTATTCCTAAATAGGATTGATATAGAATGTGAAAATACGAAGGTGAATAACTTGATTTCTATAATGGAAACTCGCTAAAAACCGCTGATCTGAGATGCTCTGTTTTGCAAGGAAGCCTTTCTCTCGCACAAGTCTCTGGAAAAGTCAAGGTAACACGTCAGAGCTAGCTAAAGGAGGCTGTGTGTTTGGCTATCTCGATGGATGCAGAGTCCGACCTCTTTGCCAGGACCGGCCATTGTCCGACACTGCGCCACCCGACAGATATATCTGCTCATTTGTGCAACTCTTTGTGAGCGAGGGGTCCCTGTATTCTACCTTTTCCTTGCGAAGTTCGTGATTCTTCGGCGAGGCGAGGCTTTCTTTGTCGGATGGGAAACACCCTTCAATTCCTTCAGTACCAAGGAAATACAACCCCTATCCTACACCATATATTGTAAAACACTAAAACTACTTTTCATTCTCTCTTTAATCGCCATTTCAAAAATAATGAAATTTTAAATTAGGAAGGAAATTTATTGACTGTCGAGTCCTATGACAAGAGGATTATCAGGAATTCGGTCTCGGTAGTCGAAGAATTGAAACCAAATTCAACTATCAAGACCGAATTTTTGATAATCCTCTCTTTATAATGAAATTTCCTAAATTTCATCTAATCTAAGAATAAAATTTCTCCGGCCACTTAGAAAATATTATTTCCTTTCTGAACCAGTGGGAGGGTCTATCTACAGGAGCCACCCTATTCTAAGGACAAGCTTTTATTTCATGACAGTCATTCAATTTAAATGATCAACAAAATGGTCTGTTTTATTTGTTAAGTAATCATTAGTGAGAAGTGAGTTTCTCTCCTCTCTCTCTCTATTTTTTTTTTTTGGAAAGTAATAAGTTCATTGATTCTTCTTTTATTGTCAGGAAACTGTGAAATAAAAAAATTCAAAACTATACATTTATTATTTGAGTTATTTAAGAATAAGGAGTTTTCCATGAAGACCTAGCTTTAATAATCTTTAAAAATGTGATAAAGCTTTAAATTCGGTATTGTTTGAAATAATTCTTAACTTATAATTGGTATGAATAAATGGCTCTATTATTATACGGTGGCCCGTTCACTCCTCCAACAATTTTATTCATATGTATCTTACTTACATTGCATATGTCGCAAAATGGAACAGAAATATAAGGTTTACTTACATATTTGTTCCTTACTGAATATCTAGATTTGAAAGTATTACTCAACTTAGTTTTCTACGAAAGAAAGAGTTGGTTGAATAGCATTGGGGGTTTATATAAAGTATTAAATTAATTAAGAAAATTTTTAGCAGTTAAATTACTGTTTTTGATCACAATTTTCACTTAAAAAAAAAAAGAAGATATTTTAGCTTTTGAACTATTAAAATCAGGACAATAATAGTTGGTTTTGCTCGTAAACAAAAGATATTGTTTTTGTTAATTTTTACATTTTGCTATTTCAAAACAAACAAACTATAATTCACAAAATTATTTTCATAAAAATAAATAGTGGTTAAATAGGAGTGGGGATTTACATGAAATATTAAATTTACTAGTTAGTTTATTAATAGAATAAAACTATGTGATGAACAAATTCTGTTCTTTTAAATCATAATTTCATCAGTTATTAAGAGAAATGTAATACCATTTGTGGGGTCTAAATTAAATTCAAATTTCTAGTGTGAATGCCTAAATAATAATTATAATGGTGAGGAATTCGTTTAATCAAGTTACTGAATAACATATTATTGTTATACAAGAAATATGACTTAACCTGGGCAGTTAGTTTATTATTGTTCTTCTAAAAACATATGACTTAACCTATACAGTTAGTTTGTAACGAGTTACTTTTGAAGAACGATAAAAGTAAGGCGTTATTTCAATTGTGCTCGTATTAAAGTCAAATAAATCCTTAATTCAGAAATTAAATCTATTACAATTATATTTGTGCACTTTTTGGAGTGGGGGTGATGGGTAATGAAAAAGAAATTTGATTTCACGGATTAATATATTGCTTATTGCTATATCTATTTTCAATAATATATTTAAAAGTTATTTTTAAGTTTATGTCATGATATGTTAAATGATGACCCTTTCCACTTTAATTTAACCTTAGTTAAATTTTTCATTGTTATTATTAATTAATTTTATTGTATATTAGGAGTGTAAACCCGATTCATGTGATGTAAATTGCGAATATCCCGATTAATTCCAAAGAGGTATTTCCATTGCTAACTACTCAGTAAATGATTACTTTACTTTTCTCTCTGTTGTTGCAGGTAAGCGCACAAGAGGTCACAGGAAATAGGTGGAGGGCAGCGCTTGTTCTGCGGTATTTATCTATTCTTCATACATGAATAAGAATGTAATGCTTGTTTTATTCTATAGAAATTACATTTTAATTCAATATATATTATTCCGATTAGACATATTGGATACAATACATGTATTTGCTATATCTCGAGTTGTACTTGCCAAAAGAGTTATTGAATCGGTATAAATTTATTTAAAAAAATAAAATTATACTTAATTATACTTGCTGTATTATAATAATACATGTGTCTATTGATTGCATTACAAGAGTTTAATGCATTTTAATCTTTATACATAATTCACAAACAATATATGTCACAGAAGATATATTACTATCAATATTAATTGCTCTACGCTCAAACAGTTATGGTTTTTTCTATATTTTATTTTAAAAATTTTACATTAAAATATATTTGTAATGCCCAAATAATTTAATTCAGATCGTTATTTATTATTTATTATACATCTAGAATCTTATGAATTGAACACAAAACTAAAATGAGGCAGACATTTTCATTTCATGGTTCTGTAGCAATAATTTTTTCAAAACGCTAAGCTACTGGCTTGACCTTCTCTATGAGAAGTTAAAAGTTTTCAAACATTTCTTTATCTTTGTCAACCATGTGCCATTTAAAAGCAAAAAAAAATATGACTTTCGAATCTGTAAAATACCCTTAATAGGTGTAGGTGTTCACTTCCCGACGTCTGGCATTAACGAACTTATTTCATGTTTTTTTTTTAAATAAAACGAATTTGGTTTTATTATTTTAAATGTTGCAGACGATAGAGCGCGCCTCCAATGAAGGATCAGTGATGGTCTCAGTTAAAATTTTTCAAAAAGAAATCTGCTAAAATTGTCACCAGGGACTCACTTCACTTCTCTAGAAAAACAATCGAACCATAGCATTTAAATTGAGTACCCAAAATAAAAAAAAATAGTCACTAATGGTTGAATGGAATCCACTGAAGATATGGTATATCGATGCTCTCAAGATCAAATAAAAATAGTATTTTTGCACAATTAATGAGAAGGAACAGAATAAAAAAAATCTAACTGTCCCAGCCGGAAGTCAAACCTGGATCTCCTGCTTGTAGGGGCGGTATGCTTCCATTACACCACCGGGACGAGCCAGATAACTTATTAAACTCCCAACACACTAGGGAGAGCCTAACCTACGAGAAAGACAAATGTATCGTCTTATGCTCGAAGGAGCTGACATTGACTAGCTATTTATCGACTCTTCATTATTTACTGCCTTCTCTATTCGTTAGTCCTGGCTGGGACGGATATATTTTTTTCTGTTCCCTCGCAAAAATTGTTAAAAATTAACGTGGGATAATTTAGCACAACTAAATTAATATTTATTGTATTTTTTCTTTTAGTATTTTGATTAAATGGAAAACTATACGCTTTTACAAGGGTTGAAATAGAAAAAATACATATTCGATAAAGAATATAATTTCTCTTATAGGAGTCGCGAGACTGCGATGAAGAGAGATGTAAGTCTTCATGTGATATAAACTGTAAATATCCCAGTTAATTCCAAAGAGGTCATTACTGTATGAGCTTAATTCATAGCTTTACTTGTTTCTTGAAAATTCCTGGGCTAGGAAGAATTTAGGTGAATTTTTATTTAATATTAATGCAATTAGTGAAAAAATAGATCAAGAATACGTAGAAGGACTTTGATTAAAAAGAAAAAAGGTCTGTCAAAAAAAAAATTATATGAATAAATGAATAATTTAAAAATAATGTAGATTCAACAAGATACGAAATGTAGTTCTCTTAAATTAGTTTTAGTATTACTATTTGTACAACTAATTTATAAAAATTAGTGAATGTTACTGGCTATAGAACAAGTACTCTTCAAAAAGGCCCCCTTAAGTACTTTGTTTTGTTTTTTTTGTTGTTTTTTTCGCATCTCTTCTTGGGTTTTGCCTAATATTCAAATTTATTATTATAATTGTTTTTGTAAAACATCTATACAATATCTGACAAAACTATGAAACTTTATAAAGATGAAATGATATTTTTATATAAAGATTATTCGGTATTTTAAATAAATTGTCATAATAAACACAGTTTTAAAAGGGTAACAATTTGCAGGAATTTTTGCCTTCTCTTTTTAAATCTTTCCAAGTTACGGTCTACATATTGACCAGTGCATTGCTAAAAAAAAAAAAATTGGCATTTGTTAATTATTTTTTCGGGTTCTTTAATATTAAAAACGTTTAAGTGGCTTATACCAGTGGGCAATCAAAAAGTTGTAACAACAGTTCTTCATTGAGGATAAGCGAAAATGGCGATTCTTCATATGAAATCGAGAACTAAGTAAATTCTGCGAAGCAATAATTTGTTTTGTGAATAATAATCTCTGACTTACAAATTATTATTAGGGGAAAGAGGAAAATAAAAAGGTTATTAAAGAATAAAACAGTTTGGAGGAAGGTAATAATTACTGAGAGAAAAGTGAGTGTGGACCACCCATGGTTGGGTAGAGCTCAAGAAATATAATTCTGAATGAAATTAGGTGTAATTAGTCTTGTGATATCTGAAATTTGGCGCGTCATCCCTTGGGGGGCTGTGTTTATTTCGTTATTAGCGCGTCTCCTGTCAATCTGTGTGGAAATTCGGGTCCCCCCTCCCCCCTCGATGGCTCTATTTGAGAGAGGGAGATAATTATACATGGAGTATGAGGAGTTTCAGCCGACATTCTCACATGGCAGCATATGGGATATCACGGTAACCACCATAGACATGTCCCCTGTGCGGTCATCTTACAACTGTCAATGACTTAAAGCATTAATCTACTTTTACCCCAACCAAGTAGGACTGTTAAGATATCTATCTATATTGTTCAATTAATATGTCATAACTTCTGTTTTATCGCGATTTATGTAGCATTGTTGAGGTTTTTTAGTTACCGTCAAAACTGATTGTCAAATTTGATTGACATTCCGCAAAAAATTCAATACAAATGCAGCTTTGTACTGAAATCACTTCGAGTAGCTTCCTTTCTGCAAGTAAATGCGCAATAAGTAACACAATATATATAATATTTAGTTATGAATGATAATCTAAATAAATGAATACCAATATTTCAGCTTCTCTTACTTTTTTCTCTCTTTTCCGTCTCTTACCTTATTTCTTATTCATATAGAGAAATATCGCATTTGGATGCAAAAACAGAGGCTGAGTTCGTTATAAAAGATACATTATCCATATATAAATAGGAATGGGGAAAGTTTAAATACAAATATACAAATAGGATACTGCGAAATTCGCTTAGTTTACCTAATTAGTGAAATACCAGTGCAATCTCCTCAGGCATCATGGTGAAAAGATAATTTCCATTATTCCATCAATTAGGCAACAAATGCTTCAGGATAATTTAAAATATAAACAATTAATGAGAGGGAATAGATTAAAAAAATCTATCTGTCCCAGCCAGTACACGAACCTGGATCTCCTGCTTGCCGGGCCGGTATGCTATCCGTTACACCACCGGGACGAGCTAGATAACTTATTAAAGTCCCACCATAATACGATGTGGTGCAATCGATAGCATAACGGCCCTGCAAGCAGGAGATCTAGGTTCGAGTCCTAGCTGGGACAGATAGATTTTTTTATTCTATCCCCTCTCATTAATTGTTTAAAATTTACGTGGGATAATAAACCATATTTTTAAAATATAAAGATTCGTAAAAAAAAAAACTCAATTTGAAATTTTTATTAATTGTGCTTTACCCACGATAAGGTAAAAATAAATTTATTATACTAGATTGTTTCTTTACATCCATCATAATGATTTATAATATTTTCCGGTTTTTAAAACTAGAAAAAAAATGCAATCTACATATCAGATCTGTTGGACACAAGTAGAACGTTGTTTATGCAACCGAGACGAATTTGAAAACAAAGCTACTTTTGAAGGTACGAAGATTTCAGGTTATCTAAGGATGTACCTACGTTCTGCAGCCGTTAGATCTTAACTCACCTGTAGACCTCTTGGCGATCTCTTAGACACTCCAGCGATTCTTGAGTCGGACGTACTCGCTTGTTCTCTACTTCAGTCTTCGATGTCGCGTACCCTCCGAGGGGCCAAGTGTTGAATTCGCAGACAGTGGGTGTGGCTGTCCATGAACCTGTGTGTGTCAGACTGGGCCAGTCGGTACTTTCCCAGGTCAAGGCTCGCATACTTCAACTGCGAGTGCCAGCGACTTACAAAGCAGAGGTCTCGTTGGAATTGAAATTAGTTTGAGTCGTAATACTTCTTCCGGCGTTCCCCGCGGGAGTGAGTTGTTGTCGCAGCGCTAGTGAGCTAGTGAAAGCTTCTTCCTTCGGAGGATAACCTGTCGATGTCTCTCCGTGGGGTCCGTCAGCCTGCAGCTTGCCGGTCTTCAAGGTTAGCGGGGACAGCTGTGTACCGAGTCAGATAGGAATGACCAGCATTACCCTGCTTCTGAAAACTGTCCAATCAGGTGTTTGGAGGCAGGTATAGGTCAGGAAAAAAGCTGGTGCATGAGGGGGCTGTAGTGCCCCAAGTGTATGCGAAGTATGTAGCTTTAATCGTGCAGACATACATTTATAACTAACTATATCTCACCCTTAACTTGCTGGATGTTGTTCATCTCCTCTCTTCCACGACCATCTTATTTTGCCGTAGTGGTTCTACTGCAGAGATTCCTAACATACATTGCACCATTAGGTTATCTTTGAGTGTGCACTATTCATTTTTATTTCTTCTTTCTTGATTAAAAACACTGAAATAATGAACGGAGGATTTAAACCTAGTGTGCTAGTGAGATCACAGTCTGAAATAGTTCTAATCTATAAAAAAAAAAAAAATAGAAGTCATAACTTTTAAATTTGTTAAGTGTTTAAATGTCTTATATACAGTAATCATTAAATTAAAAAATACTTATTTATATTTATATTAAATTCAGTAATTAAATTTAAATTAGTGCTAAATAGCATTATTTTTACTATTTAAATTATAATAATTTAAATTTGATACATTAAAAATTAAATGTAATACATTATAATCATTTAAATGTAATTCATTATTAATTTACTTAAATTGTCTTATTTATTCTTGATCCTCCTCGTGCTTGTGACTAAAACTTCTAATATTAAGAAAAATATATGTATTTCTCCAAAAGTCTTTTCATCATTGACCTTTAATTCCCCATTTCCAGTAATTGAAATCCACAACAAAAATGTGTAAACAGATTTGGGTAAAATTGATTTATTCTTAAAAGAAAAATTACTTTGTTTACAGGTTTCCTACTCGAAGGATTTTTGTTTCAAAGAGTTGTTTTATTAACTCAAAATAGCCAAGCAATTTAGAAAATAAATAGAGCTGTTTAATTAAAGATTTCTTAATTCTGCCTATTTGCTCTCAGAACCCTAAATTATTTCCAAAGCCAAGGGCTCAAAATACTCATCATTCATTTATTTCTATCTGTAGACAGACTATTTACCCCCGGCACAGGCCAAATTATCGTGTAATTTAGCAAAAGATTGCTCTTGTAAGCAATTAGACAGATTCCTATAACATTACTGAAGGCTCTTGGTGGACCAAAACTACATATAATCATGTTACTTGGAATTACACAGGGTGCTGCATTGGGAACACTCTTATCTCTTCTATAATGGAAGGACTACGCCGCATTTAAATCGCTATCATTACATTTGCTGTAATAAACTTATTTACCAGAAAGGGTGCAATGATGACTTTTTATTACTAGATTCTATTAATTTAGCTTTAATGTACAATTAATATAATGTACAAAAAATCTTGTAGGGGAGGAATTTGCTATTCTTAATTTTTTATGAATATCGTAGGATCCACAAATTTGACACATTTATCTTCAATCAAAGTTAAACAAAAAATGTATATTTTCAATTTATGTTAACTACAAATTGTCCTTCACAATGATTTAAATTTTCACGATTTTCAGGTGAATTCTAAGAAGTTTTTCTCAATTTTGTATTCTTAACTTGTGTCTAAGCTAAAATATAATTTTTGTATTTATGTCTTCTTCTTAAATCCCCATCATATTGTTCCGATTTGCCCCATAATCTGTGCAATTTTTCACCATATCACAGAATTTTTTTTTTATATTACTTTCATACGTGAAAAAGTGATCTGTAGAACAGTAACAAAATATTTTCAAAGGCCTGTAAAGAGACAACATTAAATAAAGTTAAAATGGTTTTAGAAAACTTGTAGAGAGTTCAGAATTCCTCTCACTCTATTTGAGATCCCCTAAGTAAAGGCATCAGGCATGTAGACAATTATCGAGAATATTTATTTTATGTACTGGGGGGAAGGTACCCAATATAAAATATAATTACACCTTCCTCGAAAATCTATTTCTTTTTAACAATAACACATCACTTTCGATACTCAGGCTTTACTACTCAGGAAGCATTGTTACTAGTCTCGCTACACACATTCCGTATTAGTCAAGAGAGTCAAGATCGGAAGAAAATTAGGTTTTTGAAGAAAGTTGCCTTTCGATTTGAATAATTGGCGTTCATTCAAAATAAACTATTAGAAAGTGATTTTAATCAAGAATTACAATAGTACGGAATGAATTGAATATAAATGGAACTTAAGAACGCAATTACTTAGAAAATTTATTTTCTATTTCAACTTAAAAATTTATCTGGCTTTTAATGAAGTCTACTCTACGTTAAAACCTGCGTTGATCTCCATTCAACTAAATCATAATAAAACTTGATTAACAAAAACACTGATTTGTAATCCTAATACGATGACAGATAATCTATTACTTACACTACTTTGGTCATTTCTTATTTTATTTTATAAGTGTAAAATAATATATATAAGTACCGCCTGTCACTTTTTTTAGTCAAATGAACCTTTAGTCTCGGAACAAATTTACGTTTTTATTAATTTCATACATTATACATATGTGTTCAATGACATCGGATTATGTTATTCTAATTGCTTACAAATTTAGAGACTATCACTGGTGTCACTTTATTAGAATTAATTTCCACTCTGTACTCCTAGAACGAAGAAAAGATGTTGTCCATTAGGAAAGAACAAGGTTGGACACCAAACAAGGCGTTTGGAGGAGATAATGTATCGAGGCGGTGCCTTTTCCAGGTCTATTTATGATAACATTAGTTATAGATTATGTACAGGGAGTGTATCTGAAATCTGTCTGTGTGTTTTATTTATTTTCCCTTCCTTTTTAGTTGGCTTCTCAAACACAAGATAAGAAGATTATTAAAGCACATGTTTTTGTAATGATTAATCTATGATTTTATATTAGCAAATACTCGTTTTTATACTCTAATAATCAATGTTTGCGAAATTTGCTTAAATTGAAAGGAGATTAAAATTTATTTTGTCTCCCTAACACATTTTTTTCAAGGATATCTACAATTTTCCACCCTGAGATTATAGGTTTCTTGGGTGCTGCCCATGCTGGACTAATGCGGCTATAACACTGACCCTGCTGCTGTAGCCAGTGCAATAAGAGTTGTTGAGATAGTTATAGCTCTTTTACGAGTTCCCCGGGCGAGGTGGCTATCTCACAGAAGCTCACGAGGTGTTCCCATTCCCCTGCTGGACTAATGCGGCTATAACACTGATCCAGCTAATGTAGTCAGTGCAATAAGAGTTATTGAGATAGTTATAGCTCTCGTACGAGTTCCCCGGGCGAGGTGGCTATCTCACAGAAGCTCACGGGGTGTTCCCATTCCCCTGCTGGACTAATGCGGCTATAACACTGATCCAGCTAATGTAGTCAGTACAATAAGAGTTATTGAGATAGTTATAGCTCTCGTACGAGTTCCCCGGGCGAGGTGGCGATCTTACACAAGCTGCCAGGATCAAAGAAATAAAGTACTCCAAAATTGTTGGGTAATCATTCTATTATTTCCAACGTTTCGACTTAATTTTGTAAGTCATCATCAGGACGATAATGATGTATGGAGAGATATCTGAGGAATGTTACGGTCACTTCTATGAGTGCACAACTAAACTGAATTCATCACTCTTATTATTGTGGTATTTATCAAAATCCCCCTCTTTCTCACACAATTCCAGTCATTAATTAGCAATATTACTGTTCTCATCCAAAGTTCTGCAAAATAAAGCTTTCATTTTAATTAGAGTCCCATAATTATATTCCTAAATATGAACGCTAGTATGTGTAAAGACTGGTATTTGTCTGTACTCGCTCTTTTGTCTATAATTTTTAAAATAATAAGACCGAATTCCGTCTTTAAGCTTGCTCGTCTATGTCTGAAATTGTTCAGAAAGGGATTTAGAGGAAGAAGAAAAGTTAAAATTCTTGTATCTTCGTTATTATTTGCTTTACCAATAAAATGTATTGAACCAAATAGGAATTGTACCATTTTTATGTATAATATTTTTTAAAAAGAATATTAATAAGGATATTTAAAATACATTAACATGAACACATAACAGTAAGAGTGCTGTACCATTTGCTGAACATTGCTCCAGCGTTCTGCTCTAATAACAATATCGCAGAAGCCTTGGCATTATCTTGACAATTAACCCAGTACCTTTGAACACCATGAAAATGTATTTGTTATGGGAAAGATCACTTCTCCGAGGCCTACATTATGGTGGCGTTGCGTTTGTGGTATCCTTCTCCCATTAGTATATCACATGGAAATATCAGCCGCTCTCACGGCAGTGGTCCGACACAGGTCGAATGCCATGGTCTCGAACCTACTCTGGCTAAATGAGATGCAGTTCTTGGAGCGGCCGCGAGATGGCGCGCGCGCAACTAATCTCCCTGACTGACTGACTTGGCCAAGGAACTACAATTATATCTCTATGTAAAGTACCGTTACTCTGTATAAAGCTTCCGTCATTTATCGAGATTGATTCCCTGCCTCAAAGAGGACTGCTACATTTCCATAAGGTTATGGGCAATGAATCAAGTCACACTACCAATGTCATACTATGTATGTATGTGTGTATGTATGCTATAAGACAGAAATTCCAATCTCCTACAGCGTGAACGTAGCAGATTTCCTCAAAGGTGTAAATAGATAGGAATAGGTGGCAAATATAATAACAAAAGTAGAAGACGAATAATGGAAAGTGGAAGATTGCGCTCAACTCTCCTTTTGTACTTCTTTAATACTTCTTTGGTATTAATATTTTTAATATTTCTTCTTCTTACTTCTTTGAATACCTTCCTTTCAATGCGATTTTCACTCTAGAAAAAATAATAAATTTTAGAAAATTCAATTTTACATTTTTGTCTTATCATGTTTTACATAAAAGGTAATTATAAAGAGGAGATTCATCAATTTTACCTTCCCCCACAATATTCCTCGTCCTTCTAAAAATAAAAAGGAATAAGGAACAGAAGAACCAATTAAAGGGAATACATGCTAACCATCCCAGAATAAGAGATACCATTCGACTTATAGGCTTATCTTTGTAGACTACTAGATCAGATATTTAATGGTAGCCATAGTTCGGCCTAAAGAGAGCGCTTATCAAAAACCAAAATTTGAAATCGCAATATTTTTTATATTATATGTATTTATTATTATCTAAACTGCATTTCTATCACTAAGCGTCATTAAAGAAGAAGCAATTTATAAGAAATAACTCTATTTTAAACGCCGATGGTTGTTTGTAAAATCTTTATTTCTCGATCAAAGCTTGTGCAAGGTGGAACCCCAGTACCCTTTGTTATTTTCAGTACTTTAAACATTTCCGTGTAAATAAGGGTTTTGATCACTCATATTTAATAAAGATGTGTTTTTTAAAGAATATTCCAAGACTGATATTAACATAGGATACTTGATCAACAAAAAGTATTTCTGGACAATATCCAGTGGTTTTCACACTAGGTCGTTTTTAGAGGAATCACAATACCCCCCCCCCCCCCATGTAGAAAAGGGACATGGCGGTAACAAATGACTTTGGACTAATGAGTGTTTATCCCTTCCGTACATCTGAGTCGTCTCTTTGGCAGTTTTGACTCCCATCTTCCGTTTTCTCATGGAAGTTCCACAGTATGTCCTTCCCTCAGGGAACACACAAGAGGCGCATGTCCTGCGTGGACAATGTCCTCCCAGATACCCGATAAAGAAGTCGCGTCCTCTCGCAACACAATCTCACCTGGAAGATCGGGATCGGTCGGCACGATCCCATCCTCTCACCAGAACGTCTCTATCCCACTTATGTAAGTTAATTGTTTTCATTGAACTTTTACTCCATGTTTCTGCTCGGGACTTTCTATGGGATATTCTTTTTTAATCATCTTCTTTAATCCACAAGATTTCATCACGTGAAAGCAAGTCACTGCCCTGGCTGTGGTCGCAGACACAACCTATTAAATGGAAATTAGACCAGCTTGAAAATTCATTAAGAGGAGATATCTTTTTTCATTAATTTTATTCCACTGTAATAAGTACATGGCAATGAAAAAACCTCCAGCTACGTACACTATCATTTACTATACAAAAAATCATATAAATAATTTTAAAATACTAATATATACTCCTTCATTCACTATGCCCTATAATATTAAAGCCAGTAAATTTTGTTCAAATAAATGCCAAAGATGGACAATAAAGGCCATCGTCATGTTCCTCCGGAAATTATCTGTTAAAATTGAATATTTTACAAAATTACCTCTTTGGCTTCTAGATTCCTGAATAGCAACAGGTAACGGAGCATTTTGGAAGAAAGCCATTGTAACAATTTGCTGGTAATAAACCATTCAAACTCTTATATTCCGTATTGAATATACAGATCAAATTAAGTGAAAACTTATTCGTAATCAGATCATGTTGTATGCAGTAGCGAACCAAATTATTTCGAAAATTTTATATTCGTATTCAAATCCCTCAATAATTATTTAAATACTTGTGGAACATTTCTAGATTACTTATCTATGAGCATGTTTTCCTACATTTGGGGGTTCTACGTTCCTTGAAACGCAAGTCTAAAAGAACAATTTTCAAAAATCTCTTTCAATTCTAAATTATTCCTTCCTCCTCCTCAGTTCTGGAAATTAACTTCGAATATAAAAGGAAATTAGTACTTGTTTAATTCAGAATTCAAATTTGTGATTTCTGTACTAAAACTCATTTAATTAAATCTTTGATCCACCCATTGGACTTTAATTAAATTCTTTCAGGTGACACGTTACTGTTTTATTACAATAATTTCGGCAACTACATTTTCCATTAAGTGTAAACATGTAATTAAATAAATAAATTAGTAATTTTTTTCATCTGAAATCATGTAAATTGAATTATTTTAATTTACTAATTAAAATTTTATTTTAAAATTACTTTTTTATTTAACATAAATGGTTGAATTACTTATTGTATTTAAAATGGTTTTATTCAAGCTCTTTTATCATCTTGAGAAACAGCATAAGCCGAGGATGAAGGCATTAGAGATGTGGGCCGATATAGAACCCACGTAGCTCTGCCTATATAAGGTCGATAGGCTGGTACACATCGATTCTGATCTCGAGGACGATCGATATAGACGAATCTCGATTGGTCTCCAGTTACCGAGGACACGGTATTGGTTTTTGATGGTCCCTGTGTCGGCTTACAAAGGACGCTAATGGTACACACGTGTCTGCCAGTTGTATCTGCCTACATTGGCTCCCACAGGTCGACAAACAAGACAGAAGTAGCGAAAGTGATGCGGTTATCACTGTGATAGTCACTGTTTCCAACACTCACTGCTACTATACTTTCGGTCGGGTTCAATTTAATTTCAAAAAGCATTATTCACAATTTCAGTATCAAGTGATGAACCTTTTATGTTGGTTCAAACCAATCTCTTTCTTATGACATTTATTTCCAATGGCTGATGATGTTTGTTTTTTTTCAGCTTTTTTCCTAAGTATCCCTCTGTTGGTTCTGCATTTTATTTGGGTTATCTTTTATAAAATAAATCATTCTAAATTTTCAAACTATTATGTTTTGTCTTTCAAAAGTCGTAGAAATTCGCTTTGTAAAACGGGCTTATGTTCAAAATATATAACTGTAAATGTATATTTATTATGATAATCATCTTTGCGTCTTACGCAGTCTTCTTTTCAGAAGTTTAAAATATATTTTTGCTGATAAATAGGCATTACACAAATAGAACCTTCCACCTCTAATTATACATTATACATTATAAAACCTGGTGGTGGAACGTTACATTTTTATTAACTCCTTATTTTCTGCGAAATTATATTTTAAGCTTATGCAAAAGTGCCTGCATGAAACTAGAAACTTGCAGAGAATAATAGAGTAATATTTAAAATAAATGTACTGATAAATTATAAATATTATGTTAAATAACTAATAAATTAATATATAAACCTCTGTAATCTTTTGACAAAATCGTTGATCTCGTTTCATTTTAGTTCACTTACTTCTCCAATACTAATCCTGTAAATAGATTTTTGTGTTGGACATTGTTGGGTCAAAAATAATGTCATTTAACTGTGTTTGTTATTTTATTTGATAACTAACCCAAAAATACAATGTCCTAAGAAAACATAAGAAAAACAAAGAATTACATTATTATTACATAAAATTGACGTAACTAAAAGTAATTTAATATCAAATTCAATACTTCTTCAATACTTATATATATATATTACTCGACTTATTCACATGTGAATACGCAAATTGGTTACTATACATTTGAACAATTAGCAGTGAAGTAATCACGTGGTAGTGTAAGAGTGATTTCGCGTGGACTGGGATTCGGACATGTTGACAAGCCCTTGATTCGCTCGGGAACATGTGTCCCAGACTCAGTACACTTTTATTTGTGGCTGTCTCCAACACAGCTGTCATCGACTGATTTGGGCGTCCGTTCCCGAGGACAGATCTGTCGCCTTCGCCAATTCTCACCCGCAAGCATTATGTGTGGTGCTCATCACATTATCCGAGAGGTTAATGAACTGGGGCGAAGCTATAGGGGATAGAAAAACTGGTAAACCTCGCTCGGTGATATTTATTTTATCATACCTTCTATTATCCGTCTTCATTGGTTTTTGCAAACCATCTTCTGTTGGCGAGCGCTTTCGGACAATGTCCATCCTCGTGGCCGAATACATGTGTTCACTGTCACTGTCTGTATTCAACTGCGTTTGTATTCTGTGGGTTAGTCAGATGCCATTCATGTATTCGGCCACGAGGATGGACAATGTCCGAATGCGCTCGCCAACTGAAGATAGTTTGTAGAAATCAATGAAGACGGATTACAGAAGGTGTGATAGTTCTATATTCATTGGTAGAGCCCTCAAAAACTGCTACACTTCCTTAGGTGATAATGATATTTATTTACTAAAACTGATCGCTTTCGAGACTCAATGAGTCTAGTAATGGGCTTGAAGTGCCATCACTAGACTCTCGTCTGAAAGATTCTTGGGCCCTGAAGATGAAACATTGAGTCTCGAAAGCGATCAGTTTTAGTAAATAAATATCATCATAACCGGGTAAATTTTAACAGTTTTTTATTCCTTAAAGTAAACGTTTATTTTTAAATACTCTCACATTTATTATGTTTTTACAATTCTCTTTTCAAGTGTAGGAAACATTCAAAACTGCATCGACATATCATATTCTTTTCATTTTATCAATGTTTTTAAAAAAATTTATTGCAAATATCCCATATATAAATACTGAAAAAGTCAAGTTATTCTCCTATGAACCATGATATTAGTAAGACATTATTTCTCTTTGCTACTGTCCCTCGAGAATGAAGTTAAAAATTCTTCGCCATCTCGCCGATCCAACTAAGGAGATGCTAAAAATATCGCATGATTAAAATGTTATATATTCACAATGGCGCTCACGCACACACACCTACATATGCTCTGGGATTTTAAATTTATTTATTTATTTTATTTTTACATTTATTTATATAATTAATTCCAGTATTAAATCTTACATAGGATGAGTACGTTAATTGATGAAATTGGTCCAGGGAGATAAGGGTTTTAGAGAGAGATAATACAAAAAAAAAAAAAATTAATAACTTTATTACAACTGAATAGGTATTACATACATGAATACGCAAATTATTCTGTCTGTAAAACGTAATTTGCTCTCATTCATATTCTACCTACAAATTTTAAGAAAAACTCATATTTATTCATGTTTAATAATGCAACTAAATGGTCGGTCAATACTTTTGTTATTTAACTGTAGAAAATAAATTCTTTATTGAGCTTTTTAAAAAACAATGATGGACTTTTTTAAAAATTTAATCCATTTTTCTTTCATTTAGGTTCATGAAGGGAAATGTTATTTACAGGTAACCTACCTTTTATAAACGTCCATGGCTTTGGCCATCTTAATTTTCTCTTCGAAAGCTAATAAGGGGGGAAATCGAACCTGCCCCAAGATTGAAAAACCTTGAAAAGTTGCTTGAGTTTAGATTTAAATTTCCAAATTCAAAATTTTCTTATTAGCTTTAGGCTTCTGTAATTTATGTTCTTTGATATTTTTACGAAAAGCAGATGTAAAGGAAAATATTAAGGAATGTATGTAGAGAGATGAGCGCCTTCCTTGGCCAGTCTTGTGCAACTTTCACTCCTACCCTGCTTTTCTTAAACTTGCAAGGTCAAATTACTTCTTGATGGAAGACGAGCGATTGGAAATAAATACGTATGTTGTACATAAGTATACTTTCCACTATAACAGCTAAGTGAAAAGAGTTTGGTTGCAGCAGGCTCGCTTTAGTTAATTTAGTTTAGACTCCTGAAGAAGCGTTCAAGAGCGCGAAACTAGTACTACAATAAAAAAAAAAAAAAGTGTTAAAATTATTGTCATTTATTTAAGATTTTTCACATTTCATCAAGAAGTACTTAACATATGGTAATATTTTAAATAAGGTCAAATTAATTATTTATTCTCGTTAACGTCCTTAAAATATTTGCTGAAATGTAAAAAAAATTATAACTGTATTATAATAAATAAATGTTATTTATTTAAATAATCCAAAATTCTCACTAAGGAAATTGGTCGTTGCTTTACAATAAACAGTTCGTCTCAGATGTAAACAGTTGAAGTTACGGTGAGTCACAGGTGAGCTGTCCATATGTTCCTCTACATACAGAAAATAAATTCCATTATGAGCCACTCTGAAAACTAATTGTCCAAACGAACTTAAGTTTTCAAAAACTCTATCTCAAAATTTCAATGCAATAGTTTATTCATATTTTACTATTTTAGTTTTAATTTAATCATTAATGTGTTTTTTTTTTAAATTTATAATGAATGCACTTGTAAAACATAACTTTTATTGTTCTATTACAATATGTCTAATTAGGCTCCAATAATAATATTAAAGTGTAATGTAGATTTAATAATAGTAATTTTTGATAAAATTAAAAAAAAATTAATTTAATTATAAAGCTTCAATTGATAGTTTTATTCAAATCATTACCATTAAAAGTACTTTTGACTCAGTTTTTTAAAAATTAAGTGTGTATGAAAGTGACCAACTACTTTGGCAAACGCTCATGAAGCCATTCTGTCTGACAGGATAAAAATAACGTGGCACTCATTATTCAGTTTCCTACACCCTATATTTCGTGTTTTGGATTTCTATTATCCTGTAGTATACTATTTCTTGACTTTCTGCAAATTTGAACCTGAGAAAGGACAAATCATTGACTCTTCAGCTGTCTGCAGACAAAGGACGACTCGGGTAGAGAGTACTGACTAGCCATTGGTTAAGCTCTTTCTTTTTTTTTTTTAATCATATGTTGCATATAACATTTGTTAACATTTTTACGTGTCAAACAAGTTTAATAGTCATATTGTTTCCAGGTTTTAATTTATGGAACTATAATTCGAATAGTTTTTGATTGTGGTGATAATTATGAGAGAATTTGTTTGGGATCGGTCTAGGTTCCAAAAGAATTAATGCATTTTAAAGATAATGTATTTTTTATTATCTGCCGACGTTCGGGCTTTTACATTGTAAGCCCTCTTCAGGGCTATTATGAAGATAGGGTTGTTATCACCTGAAACAAAACCAATCAGTCATTAGGACTTGATCCAGGTGACAAGAAGTCCCCTCTCGTCTTTATGATAGGCCTGAAGATGACTTACAATATAAGCCGAAACGTCGGTAAACAATAAAGAATATTCTTTTTTTATATTGCTTTGTTTTTTGTTTTTGTTTTTTGGATCAACCTTGACCGAACCCTAACAAATTCTCTACACGGTTGCCGGTTATTTGCAAAGATCAAAGGAAATTCGCTCCTGTGCGCGGAATCTCACTTCCCACTGGACTGTGGATCCCGGATGTGTTGGTGGCCTATGCATATATCCAGCTGTCTCCCGCCTCATGTAGGAAGTTGGCGGTAGATAGGGTAGTCCCTACACGCATGACCGGCCCTCAGATAAACAGCTGTCTCATATTTGAGACGAGCGTCCCACGTGACTCCTCACAGCCTGCATATTACACTTCGCTCAAGTATAGAGGATGAACGTTCCGAATAATAAACATATCTATGCAGATTCGACTCCTCCGTAGACGTTCTAATAACGGTGTCGCGATGCAAAACAATCCCATAACTCCCTTTACAAACAATATATTATTGTTTATAGCTCTTGGTAAACAATTGTTTAGAAAGTTTTATATTCCATTCTTTTTGCGTTAATGTTACAGTCCACTACCACTTAATCTATTGTAATTTACATTTGAAATATATAGAATGCAGAATGTATTTGAGACGGGGAAGGGGGGATGAACTGGGTATTTTGTCTTAATGTTAGAGAAGGACAATTTAGGAAAAACATGATCTTGCTAGGGCTGGTTCTGGGTCGAGTAGATAAGAATGATAACGGGAGTAACAATCTTTAGAGATACATTCCTTAGTATCATTCTTAATGTCTAATCTTCTAAATAACTCACTGCACAGGAATGCAATTGAAGAAACAGTGCTAAAATACTAGCTATTTGTTTTAGTTCTAAAACAAATATCTCAAACCTCCTTATCCATTGCTAAATTTGATTCTTGATTTACCAAAAAAATTTAAACGAATAAATAAGTGAAAATTCACTTAACACATATTGGATTTTTGACAAATTTTCACTTATCTTTACTTATCATGAATTGGGGAAGCAAAAAATGTCGGTTGCACAAAATAAATTAGTTATGTATGTATATATATATATATGTTGTAAACATTGTTATGGATTTCCAAGTGGTGTTTTTTATTACATGACTATGATCGAGGTCTCTGTGAAGCAGTATTGTCCCACAAAAGTTACCAATCTCAAATATATCGCGATAGAATTTTCAGCAATATGTTTTGTACTGAAATTGTAGTAATTTCAGAACGAAGCAAAAGGGCTTGTTTCTTAAGGGGAAAGGGGGGTGTTTCCTTGAATTTACATGGGAACTCATGGGGGATTGAAATAGTTTTTCTGTTGCACTGGCTGTAAATTTGATTAATACTTCATGCCAACTTAAGGCTTGTAAGATCAAATTAGTCATTTACCGCTATATATGTCAATCATTATAAAACAAGGAAAATATGCTTAAAGTACATTATGTTAAGGTTGTTTTCATAAAATATTTTTAAAATATTTTCGAAATTTTCTCAGACCTAACTCCAAAATTGATAACATACATAAATAAAGCACAGGGACTAAGAACTGATGGGATAAGGAGAGCAGTGAACACACAAAAAGAAAAATTAGAATGATTAAAATTTTCAGGGAGACTTCTCGCCCTTCGTCAGTGAGGAGTAAAGAGAGATGTTTTCTTCTTTTTTTTTTGTGTTTGCAATGCACTCTTTCTCCCACCTGTTCTTGATTACTATATATATCACAGCCGCGAGTGTTTCATTATATACATACATACATACATAAAGTATGTGTGGGTAAAGGATTACATTTAATATTGATTCCGGACAAGTTTTTTTTTTTTTTAATGTAGTGATCGTAATATTTTCTTAAGAGTAATGAACTCAAGATAAGTTTGTTTTCTGATGACAGAAAAATTTCAGTAGTTTCGCGACGAACAAATGGGAGTGGGGATTTACTTGAACCATGCATTTTTAACTTTACCACCTAGAAGTCATTATTAGTTGTTTTTCTTATTAAAATTTAGCGTGTAGCTTTTAAATGTAAATAATCTTCATTATTGGCTAAAATAGGCTGAATTTTAGATAAGGATGACCTAAAATGTATAGTTGGGAATATTCAAACTTAATACAGATAATTCACGTAGGCTTCGACGGTCGTCAGATGTATATACCGTTTCTTCTTCCGGGTTGGACCGTGTCAAGTTGTTGTTATTTGCCGAGCCTTCGCACATCATGTGATGGCTTCTTCAGGGCTGAAAAGATAATTCTCTCTTGTGTATTCATCGACGATAAATTCTACTTGTTTATTCATCGAAGATAAATACTATAAATGTAGGGGGTGACACTTCAAATACTGAGATGTTTGTTTAGTTTAAGCAGATCATGGGTGACTTACTATTTCAACATTAGTATTATTTTTACTTCTTTTCCATAATATTCAACAAATACAAATAAATAATAACTTCATTGAACCATAAAGTAGATATGTACTCTATTTATCACAGTCTATAATAATGTATTTCTTATGTACACGTATTTTGACTAAAGTTGCAGGCAAAAGGCAATAGCAAATTAAACAGGCACTTTCTCGTTCCAGCCATATCTACAGTGATGTTTGTACTTTCTCGCTGGAGTTTCTAGCTCGCCCTACATCCTAGGAAGGGACGATATACTGCACTACCTTGTCCGTCTCAAGTGTTGTCCTTCATTCCTTCGTCTAGCTTCACCGCGCAGATCAAAGAAGACCTTTGTGTAAAACAAGGATATCATTAACACATCATGGATTGTTCGAGGGAAAATCTGTTTAGGACAATTATTAACTTACTTATAGTGGCCTAGACTATACATATAAGTATATACCAATAGGTTATAGTTTACTGTATTTATTTCTTCAAATTCTAAGGTCGAATACAGTACCTATCCCTCCTTTTAAAATAATTGAGTAGGGCAACCGAAATCGAGTATATCTACACAAATTCTCAATTTTTAACCTTATGTAGGGTTAAATTTTTCGATAGAAAAAATAAAAGTCTTATGTAGTTCTCCTATAGGGAAGTAATGTCATCGATCTGGACTCTCTCTCACTCTTACACTCTATATCTCTTTTTCTGTTTGAGTTTGGCCCAATTAGCACCGGTTGAAGTACACGTTGGAAATTTGACCCTACCCGAAAATGGGTGATATAGATTAACCCCAAAAGACAAAGTTTTCTAAAGGTATAGTGGGCGGTACAAGAAGGAGAGGGGAAGGATGATACATAAAGATGATATGAAAGTTTTATTTTCAATTCCATGTATCCTGTTCTTTCTATATGTATTATCATGTATCATTTCCGACAAAGAGTTGAATTTCCAAAATTCTATTGGCAAAATCTATCTGATGTGTAGAGAATTTTATATACAAGAAGTACAAAATATAGCCATATTGTGTGGTCACACTCAAATCTCATTCCTAACAAGTGTTTCTCCTATAAATGCTAAGCCGTGTGAGAATGGTCGGGGTTTCGGCCAGGAAGAAAAAATATACACCACAATTTGGAGTAATATTTTTATTTTTGCCAACGTTTCGGCTTAGCTAGTAAGCCATCATCAGGGCAATGGCGTTGGGTGGAGAAATCTCCCCAGGGTGGTGTCTGTTCACATTGTACACTGCAGAAACAACTGAGTTGTTTCTGCAGTGTACAATGTGAACAGACACCACCCTGGGGAGATTTCTCCACCCAACGCCATTGCCCTGATGATGGCTTACTAGCTAAGCCGAAACGTTGGCAAAAATAAAAATATTACTCCAAATTGTGGTGTATATTTTTTCTTCCTGGCCGAAACCCCGACCATTCTCACACCAAATTGTGGTGTATATTTTTTCTTCCTGGCCGAAACCCCGACCATTCTCACACGATATTCGAGACGGCCAACTAACCATCAACCATATAAATGCTAAGGTACATAAACATTTGAAAATAACATTTCACTAATATCATGTTCTGTAATTTTTTACATAACACTAATAACAGAGAAATATTACGATTATAAATATTGTTATAAACCCGTTTACTTCATGTTACCCCGATTTCAACTAAAAATGAATTCTTGTTCATCCAAATGTCTGCAACTCTACTTTTTATGAAGATATGAATTTCCATTCCGTCCAAGACCCGCTTCACACTCTTTCAAAATAAACTCTGTTTTCACCCTAATCCATTCGCCCAATCCCTGTCGTCGGACTCCAATCATTACCATCTTCCCCAAAAAGAATTCGGCCTCGCGACCTCGACGCCTAATTTATCTGGTAGTGACCCTTTCTCCGTGTGAAGTGATTTTATTTGTTATTATTATTGTTATTTTTCCTTGGAGTTGGGGTACTGACCGATCTTCCGTCCATTCGCAGCCAATTTTTAGCTAATGAAGTTTATTTTACTGGATGTAATAAATATAGATACGTTCTTTCTTATATATGTTTAGTTAATTTCGGTTGAAAGTGTTTACGAAGGTCGGAAGAACATGAAATCGCGTTTGTTATTCGTTTATATTTTATTTGTTCCTCTTCTTCTAAATCGTAAAGTAGTCTACCTACAGGATCTTTGAAACAAAATTCAGCCAAACGTTAGACTGCTGTATGTAGGTTAGTTATTTTACATTTTTTCTCTGTAAATAATGACATCGCCCAGTAAGTGGGAGTAAGAGTCCCAGCTTCATGGAATGTGTCGTGTACCCCCCCCCTCCCCCCGGATGTGTTACGTCATAGGTATCCTTATCAAATTGCTCTTTCGCTGTAACTGAAACTCGATACAGAAACAGAGAGATTGCAGTTTCTACGAACATTACACATGAACTCCTTAACAAATAATGTCTTGATAACGCAAAATTCCCAACAGGCAAACACAGAACGCAAAATTCCCGATGGCCGACAATGCAATATTTAGGATATCTTATAATCAATGTTAGCTTTACAGAGGAAAACATCGGGTGCTTAGGTACTTGCTTCCTGAAGAGGAAAAAACAAGTAATTTTGTTTTGTTGTTGTTAGAGTTTTTCAAAAACAATTCATCTGTAACTTAATAATCATATGATTAATAGAAGAACTTTCTCTTTTTTTTAAAGCCCTTCTCTTAGAAGTAGAGTAAATTAGCAGATTTCCCCCTTTTTTTAGATTTATTTCATTTAATTTCGTTCAATCTTTAATCCTATTTTGACGTTTAGTTAATTCTACATAAATTAACGCAAGGACATGGTTCATAAATAACTTATTTTAAGTAGAGAAAAAGAACAAAGACTTTGTCTTTCCCACAATTTCTTTATTCAACCATAATGTGTCATCCTCTGGGGCCATTAACTGTAGTTACTGTGATACCTACAGTACGACCCTCACCCTCTGCTAAATGAGGAGCAATGTCATTGATGACGCATTAGTTTTGAATGTGTGAGAGCAATGAATACAGGAATTGTTGAAAAGACACAGTCATTATTACTTTGCTCTTATAAAAAATAAATTCATGATCGAGCTGAAAAAAAATGTCATTTACTCTCCATCTAGAAGATTTTAATTTTGTCTTGCGTTAGTAAAATCAGATGTGAGACCGAAACAACATGCTGAAAGCGCCCTTCAAAAGCTGAACAACATCGATAAGTAGTATCTCTCTCCAGTACCACATGTGTCAGTAACCACCATATTCTAAGTAGGCAGGCTTTCATTTCCCGATAAAAGCTTGGTGGGACTCGAACCCGAAGGACCAGGATTGATGGACTTAAGGTAAACCACTACCCACGTGGTGCCGTATCGTAGTACGGAGAGACGTCACCTTATACGGAACAGGAACACAGAAGTCTTGCACTAATCCAGAGGAAGTGTAAACAGGGAACGAGCTAGGTCCCTGAACTCTTCAGAACTGTTCCTGTACTACCAGTCACCGTTCTAGTTCGTATCGCTCATCCTCGTTTGGTAGAGGATCGAACAGATAGAGGTTCGAACAGAGACAGAGTTTACCAATCCAGAAGAAGTGTAGACAGAGAACGAGCTAGGTCCCTGATCTCTTCAGAACTGTTCATGTTCTGCCAGTCACCGTTCTAGTCAAAGCTCTGATCTTGACATTGTGATTGCCTTACAGACCACAAATATCTCTATAGTTATTATAAGTGAAACAATTATGGCAATTTGAGAATGATGACGAGGAGTACTTTGTCATATTGACAAGCGAGGAAACAAATTGCGTAGAATTCTGGAAACAAACTCACTCTACTAATTTATGTCGACTTTGATATAACTTGAAAATATGTCACAAATATATATATATATACATGTGTATTTTTTTTTCTGCATGTCAACCTGGGTCATTAATGCCATTTATGTGGGGTATCAATTGGGATGCAGCAACAAACGGAGAGCCATAAACGATAAATGTGTATTTACTGTTGGTCTCTTTAACTTTTTACCACAACACTTGTACTCATTGCTAGATCTCACTGGTCCTTCTTTGTAAGAGATCTTCTACTTACTCTCAGTCGGATTCCGTATCGTTAACG
The DNA here is from genome assembly GCA_000696205.2 of Oncopeltus fasciatus. Lineage (NCBI taxonomy): Eukaryota > Metazoa > Arthropoda > Insecta > Hemiptera > Lygaeidae > Oncopeltus > Oncopeltus fasciatus. Next base: position 139,134 of record KZ807785.1, on the reverse strand, counting down.
CCTGGCTATCGACCCCTCTATTTGTACCGTGAGAGACCTGTCATGTTCTCCAGAGCAACTCGAGAGCAGATGAACCTTATTCAGTAGACTGGCGGATCTTTGTAGTTGGGAACGGTAGGGGACGATCCTCAAGTGTGTTGCTACGCCAATCACTAAAATGCAGGACATACACAAGTATACTACATAAATTATAAGAATTAAGACATGCAAAGCTATAAAACTTATTTTTTTTAAATTATCTATTAATCTTGCGAGAACGCTAAGAATTGGATTGCATACATCTTCTCTGGCCAGGATTTCGCCTGTAATTGATCGGTTCCTAGCCATGAACAGCTGAGATATTACACCTACAATGTTGGAGGGGAACCGGTTCTTGCCCACGCTTTGCCAGCCCTATGTCAGCTGGTTTTTGGCGGGAACGAGGCATGTGTGGGGTCTGGCTCTCTCTCTGTATCCCATAGCTGAATGGAGTCACAAATAGACTAGAAGATTACAGGTCGTAAAACTTAATTTTATTTGTATTTTTATTATTTTCCTGCTACTGACATTTTCAGTCCATTTTTCATTTAAATACTACTTGAAATTCTTTAAACTCTAGAACTGAATAAATATATTTCTCTAGCCCTAATGAAATTTATAAGGATATTTTTTATTATTTTATAAACCAATTCAAATTTATTACTACTTGTAATTTGTAATTTCTTGCCGAATGAAAAAAAAAAAAAAAATTACGAAATTAGAATTTACTCAGACGAGAAGAAGAGTTTTGACCCTTGGACAAATATACTCTTGATGCATAAAATATATGTAATATATACATATACCATGATGTAATATAATATACATAACATAATATAATACATTATACATAACATATA
>KZ807785.1:62347-72390 GCA_000696205.2 Oncopeltus fasciatus | reverse complement strand
TATAATTATTTTCTTAATAAAAAAGAAATAATTATTTCATCATACTTATTTTAAATCTAATAACTAGCCACCAATGTTATCTCCTACATTTATCAATTCTCCGAATTCTATCTACAGACGTTTTAATCAAGGCTGTTCACAGTCAACAAAATCTTAATGTTTGACCATACTATGTACGATACTAAACTTCTTTCATCGTATTCAAAAATTTGAATACATTATACAGCAAAGGTTGACTTTATGCGTTTGACTAACCTCATTTCTCAAGAATGTATAAAAGGTATTATTTTATACTTTGGCATTTGCTATTTTTTGTGTAAAGACCATACAAAATTAGAAAAATGTATAAATAATTTCTCATCTTGCACACACACACACACACACACGGACGCGCGCGCACACAAAAAAAAATAGTCACTCTACAGGTCATAGAGGATCAGAGTGTAAAAACAAGTTAGTTCACTCTGGTCCTCTATGACCTGTAGAAAGACTCTTTTTTTGTATGTTTGTGTGTATGTGTGTGTGCAAGACATGTATGCAGCTCACTAGATATGTCTCACACATTGTTCAAACCACCTAATTTATTGAGTAATAAAAAACAAATAGTGCCTAATGGGAGTTTTTTTAAATATTTTTTATCTAGGGGCATTTGTGAGTCATTATAAACAGAAGTACAGAAGGAAAAACAACAAAGTGTCCATTGAGAGTACTGAGGGTGGGACTTTAAGAGTGAGACGCAGGAGTCAAGTGCCATTACCACTTATCTGCTAGTTACTTGCCATCGAAGGATGCACTCTAAATGCGAAACTACACTAGACATCGCCTGGCGGATATCCCCGGCGATCTAACTCTCGGTCCTGGAACATTCCTTCCCACAAAGGGTCCCACCGTAAGCTAGCTCTGCCGAGTTTCACACGCCCCTACAGGTAGCGCACCTAACCTAGACTCGTGGTCAAGTTTTTTTGTCCTGTAGCCGAGTGGATGACGTGACTCCTCTCACGCCCGGTGGTCCTCTACTTGATCCTCCGCCGAGTCCGGCGCTCTAACCCAACACCCGATGGATAAGTAAGCGGACAAGAATCTGGAATAAGGAAGGATGGGAAGAAGGAATGGTCCTGAAACCTCCTACGAAATTCGCTCCGCATGGGGAACGAATGTCATTCCATTTCAAATCCTGCGGCTGTCCCGATAATTCAGATAATTATATAAATTACTATCTCATATTTACGCTCGAAAGAAAATGGAAGATTAAAACTTATCACTTCTCTTTCAACATTAGTTCGGACGCCCACCTTTCCTTTGTTTCTATTTGATAAAATTTCTCCGCCGATGCTACCTATACTATACTACCAAAATGTAAGTGATAAGTCCGCCGCGCGTGAGTTGCATTTTCTAAGCAGATTTTCCAAGTTGCCTTAAAGATGGGCATAAGTAAGAGAAAATCCTACAATTTAATTAACAAGCCAGTGAGAATAATAAGCGGAATCGATAACAAGTACTCATCTATTGCAGTTACATTCGTAAATATATTCTTTAATAAGTGTATTTCTATCTAGTTTTAGGCTATAAACTTCTGAAAATGAGATTATGGACTATTTACTTTCTGCAAAAGTTTTCATAACTGAAATAAAAATGAAGATGTAAATATTTTGAAGTCTCCCTCTATAACGCCCCTTCAGCCCAAACTGATTTCAACTGAAAATGAATTCAATGAATAGTTTTGTACAAAAAGCCTAAATAACTTAGCATATCTTGGGTTTCTATGTTTTAAAAACAAGGATTGCCCCCCTTTACTCGACATAACATTCTTTAATATCATTATTAGATGATTTTAGTTGGGGTTCGGTCAAGGAAGATCCAAAAAAAATACAAATTAAAAAAATGTGTATTTTAAAAAAAGATTATCTGCCAACGTTTCGGCTTACATGGCTTACCCATCTTCAGGGCTGTAGAAATACAATCTTATGAGAATACAATAATAATTGACAATATTATAATACAGAATTACCATGATTTATTGTGATATCAAAAGTATGAATGTAGAAAGCTATGTAAGAGAATTTGAAAAACATGCAGACAACAACTTATTAAAAAGTTAGATAGCTTTTCTTAAATAGCTTTCTGCATTCATACTTTTGATATCACAATACATCATGGTAATTCTGTATTATAATATTGTCATTATTGTATTCTCATGACATTGTATTTCTACAGCCCAGAAAATGGGTAAGCCATGTAAGCCGAAACGTTGGCAGATAATCTTTTTAAAAAATAAATTTTTTTTTTAATTTGTATTTTTTTTTTTTTTATCTATCTTGACCGAACCACAACTAAAATCATCTAATAATTATATCTACGTTCAAAAAACTCTCCTTTTGAATATTCTTTAATATCTTCCTTAATATGATTTTTGTCTTAATGTTATGAAATATAAATAATTAATGAGAGGGAACAGAAAATAAAAAACTATCTGTCCTCGCCAGGAATCGAACCTGGATCGAGCCAGGAACCTTTTTTATTTTCTGTTCCCTCTCATTAATTATTTATAATTTACGTGGGATAAATAAAACCACAAATAAAAATATTTAAAAGTTATGAAATATAAATGTCTCAAAGTTATATTTTTACATTTATATTGTTTTTTACTTTATTTTTTTAATGCAATTAATAAAGTAGCTTTTAAATTTTGTGTCTTTCTGAATTCCCCCCCCCCCTCGTCGACCGATGTAGGCCATTATCGAATTCACCCAACAATGGTTTGAAAAAATAAGTTTAAAAACCGAATTTGGTTTTATTATTTTGAAAATTGTGGACTCTTGAGCGTGTACCGACACAAACATACACACATACAAGAGCGTGCGAGTGAGCTTCGATGAGTGAGCGATTCCTATGTTTTTTCCCCAGAGAGTCTAGTGCTAATTTTAATGGTCATAAGTTTTTCGATCATTGTTTTCAATATAATTTCCTCATAATTTATTCTTATCTATCTATGTCCATCTCTAACGAAAACATGGGAAGTCTGCTTTGATTACACGGCTCCTGCGTGACGAACTTTTCCCTATAATTTCACATCCGTTTACAAAAAGAATAAGCAAAATTTCCTTAGAAACTCATAATTAACCTTTACAAACGATTTGTTTCTTCACTGGAACAAGACATTTAACTGAATTTATTTTCTATATTTGGATTTTAGTGGTTAGAGAGGGTTGCTCGCACAAAGGTCCCCTACCTTCACCACTTGGCCATTTCCAATTCCTCGTCACTGTGAGGAAGCTATTCCGAGCTGACGGTGAAGAGTGACTTGTGTGTTGCGGGTCGGCGTCCTCCTTAGGTGTGTTGCGGGCTCTACTTCAAGAATGCCTGATGAACCAACATCTCCGAGATGTCATGAGTGAACCCCCCCCCACCCTATAGTCTGCGCTCGTCATTGCTATCCTGCTCATCTGTCCTGGGGCAGAGCACGAAGATCGGTACTATAAAGGACCATCTTTCAAGTATGACGGGATTATCCTTATTGTTTCAAAGAAGCTTTATTCTGGGACTTAGGTCCCCTTGAATATCAAGAAGGTCACGTCTGACAGTATAGCTGATTCTGACCTAGTTATAACAATAAAAATAACAAATATAAATAAACAATAGACTAATAATATAAAATATTTTCAACATAACAATGAAATTATTTATTTCTTATTGTACACGTAAGGATATTGGAAAAAGAAATATACATAGGGTAATAAAAATAGGTGCACAAAAATAAAATGAGAGTAACTTAAGAAAAAATAATACACATACAATAACCATTAATGTTGTTAAGGATAAAACAAAAATAAACGAAATTAAATTTAGCAGTTCCTAATAAGGTACAGAGAGAAGGTGCAAAAATAGCAGGGATTTGAAGGATGCGAGATTGTTTCTATGTATTGCCTTTGTATGCTATAGAGTATTTATCAATAGATTTATATATCAATTCGAAGTTGATTTATAAAATAATAACTACATTCCATTATTAATATCCACTCGATTCATTGACAGTTAGAACTCCGGAAATGCATTTATCTCTTGCAATCCAACATGTAGAGTTTGATTCCTGCCTTTAACAAATATAAAGTAATCCAGCCTTTTGCCTATTTTTTTATTCTAAAATTCTGCCCTTCTAAATTCTTAATTTTGAGGGTTAGTCGGAGAATTGTCTCACCCCGAGTGCTATTTGCAAATTAAACAGTCATTTCCGAATAAAAAAAATTCCAAGGGTATGTGAGAATTCTACCTTTTATTCGACTAGAATATCCAAGTTTCCCTTAAAAGGCACTATAATAACTCTTAGCTTTGAAAGAGGTTATTATTTTGGCCGGAGGTTACGACAAGCTGCGAGGCGTTGCTTCAATCTGATGGGCGTTTTCTTCGAGCTGTGAGAGGTCTCCTCGTGACTAGAGGATGACTTCTGCGACCGATTGGATTGGAAACGTGTAGTAGTCCTACAAATCCAAAGAGATGTTCGCGTCCACTCTGACAGAAAACTTGTTTCTATTATACCCCTTTGTTATTTTTCCCAAATGGGGCGCTAACTTAGCTGAAGGGATCCATTTGGGCCCATAAAGTCTAATTGAAAATAGCACCTGTAGAAAACCAATAAAACGTGGGGGCGTTAGTTAAAAGTAAATAAATTAAGCAAAATGTGTTGTGGGCTATAAGGTTAGCTGGTACAAATAAATGGCGGAACGTGCCAGAACAAGGATTTGAAAATCTACTTACCAAAATTTTGGGCGTTTCTCGGGATCTAGGCCCCTTCTTTGGTTTCCTCCTGTTTAGTTCTGCACTCTGAGATGTGACCATAAACCTCCCTCGGAGATCTCTCCAGATATCACTATGATATCTTACAAGTTAAGTCGAAACGTCGGCAATAATAAAATAATTACCAAATAATTTTGGAGTATTTTATTCTTTTTATGATCTAGGCCGAAACCCTGACTAATTTCTTCAGTGCAGTACTCGACGTCAAAAACAACCTCCAAGCAACCACTTATTAATTATATTACATGAATCTATGATTCCTTTTCTTTTCGTAACATACAGGAAGTTGGTCATTGTGAAAATTTAACGGTGATTTCATTTATCGGCCACAGTCATTATGGATTTTATTAAAAAACTATCTTACAGTAATTCCTGGTCAAACAAAGAAAAAGTAACGAAGAGACTCATTTTTCTCTTAATAAATTCAGAGTTGAGTGTGAACGTAAAATCTCCATGAATATGAAGCTTTCAAAGGACCCTGATGATGCATGTTTATCTAGCTTAAAGTATTTGAGCTTAACAAAAATATATAAACATAGATCCAATAAAATATTTTTGTTTTTAATAAAATGTTTTTGAAGTTGTATTTATGATGAACAAGCCGCAATTTTGGCGCTAAATACTGATACTGAATTATTATTCGTATAGTTTGTTGCTTACAAACACCTAAAGATGGTGTACTCTGGGACTGAAAGTAATGCACTTTGATTGTCGTAGTAAGTCCAATGAGAAACTTCTTATCAGTGAGAAAACATCTTATCAAATATAAAACAAGGAAATAACACTCAAATCAATGTAATATATTGAAAGATTAATTGTAATGAAATTAAAATATATTTATTTTATCAAAGGGTCTTTCTATATTTAAATTTATTTGATAAATGTTCAATATCACTTTGTCAAAACAGAAAAAAAATTGTTTTACTCAGAACACTGCTATCTTCTAAATAAAAAAAATTGAGCATAATTTAGATATAAACTTTTTTTCTAAACATATAATAAGAAATTTCAGTAGCTTAAATGTCTAGAGTCAGACAGTAATATCGAGAGATTACTCTTATGTAATCAGTATTGTTCTACAAATAATAATATTTTTCTTTTCTTAATTAGAATATTACATTATTTGTAAAATAATTGAGTGTTTCCTTATTCAAATTATCTATTTGCATAATGTATTTATAAAAAAAAACAACAAGTAGGATATTAAAAAAAAAAAAAAAAGACGTAAATCGTTTAATCAAGGTGTTTCATAGCTTAATAGAAAGAAATAACTAACATGATTTCAATAAATAAGTAAAGAGAAAGGAAAATTCGATAATAACAATGCAACATATAGAAGATATGCCCTTTTGTATGGGGTACTAAGCAGTAGTTAATAATAAGGTTATTTTACCTTTAGGTAATGCTTAAAGACACGAGGCAGATGATGTAACGGCTTAATTTTGACCATTAAGAACATTCATTTATAAAATATATCAGTTTGGAAATATAAACATTAATCAAATTAAAATTGATTGATGATTAATAGATTGATTATTTATAATTATAATCCTTTATCAAATACTTTTATGGATTTTCAGCTCGCCTTCTTTCCTCTTTTTTGAAAATTCCTCAGATTGTTTTTGACAAATAGATGATTTTTATAAAACTTTTAATGAGTCTAGAAAATCTCTCTTCTCTTTCCCTGTCCCTTCTTACTCTTCTTAATATTTAGTATTTAAATATTAATATTTTAATATTTAAATAAATAAATGAAACAGTAAAACTACTATGTAAAAAGGTTATTAAATAGATACGAATACATCAATAATAAATTTATGTTATCAACATAACACAAATTTTACAGTTATCCAAAGTGGCCACGTCATCTGAAGTTGTCGTGTAACCCATGAAGTAGCTGAGTCAACACATCTCATCCTCTACCAACAATAAATATATTTAAATTTCCTTATTTGCTTTAAAATAATAAATTTTAAACATAGCTCTTTTAATTGCAGTAAAAAAGGAAAAAAGGTAATTTCTAAAGACATAATTATAAATTGAAAAATAAGCTTTAAACTCTGCACAACGTAAATGTTGAACTCAAATGGAAAGTTCATCAGTCAAGAACATTTGATACAGATAAATAGCATGTTCCCTATATTCTTCATGATAGCCCTGAAGATGGCTTGCAATGTAAGCCGAAACGTCGGCAGATAATATTTTAAAAAAATAGACTTTTTTTAAAAAGGTATTTCTTTGGAGCAACCTTGACCGAACTGCAACAATAATTGCCCGACTGGTACAAAGTTAATACATTCTTTAAAAAAAAAAAAAAAAAAAAAAAAAAATTTGTTCCAGGATAGTTCGAAAACCCTTTCCAATCATTTTTCTCAAGTTTTCATGTTTTCTATGGCTGGTAAAAATCTGTAAAAGATATTCAATTTAATTGCATGTCACACATTTTGGTGATTCTGCTAGTCCCATTTTACATTTTTATTTCGTCAGTAATTATTGTTAAATTAATATAGTAGTGGGTTAATCGTTTGCAATTTCACATTACATTTTTTTAAATTAAAAAAATAATATTATGAATATGAGAAGAGGTTAGTCAGGGATTTAGTCTTGGGAGCTGAAAAAATTAATCTGATTAGTAAAAAACAAAAACGTTAACGTTAATAATATCATGGTTTATTTTATGAATATAATTAACTGAAAAATGAGTATATGATAAATCTATCAATACCTACTGCTTTATTTTTTGACATGTTCTTTTTAAGCCCACACACTTACACACATATATATTATTTTAGTGATATAANTCAAAATTACAATTTATGAACTACATTATAATTTATATTATATGTTATTCATATTAATTAGCAGTTTTTTGTTTGTTTTATAGGGCTGAAACTGCTGCCAATAATCAACGATCTAAGGTAAATAAAATCTGTATTTAGTAAAAAACGTTTAATTATTAAACTTTTATTTATTTATTACAGTCTGTTAAATATAACAATTTTGTAATTTGATCACAATGAAGTAAAAATTACATTCAATGTCAATCACATGAAGAGAGAAGGTGACCAATGACACCACTCTCAAATTATTTACAGGCTATGTCCCCAGGAGACCACGTGGCCATCTTCGTTTGAGTCGACGGGGAGGGTTGTAGGGGTTGGAGTTGGAAGACATGGTCTGTGCTAGTGGATTAGGATGGTATGGCAGTTTACTGTGAAAAAGGGTGATGTGGAAAGAAATTAAGTCTTGGACAAAAGGGATGTTAGATCGTGGTGAAGAGATGAATTGGATACGTAATAGGGAGCATTTGCGATTATTCGGAAGGTTTGGGATTGAAAGGACTGGATTCTTTGGCGGCACCCCAGATAGTAGAAATTTAAGTATGAATAATACGTTTCACGATAGATAGACAATGCTAAATGTAGATATGAGGTAATTATTGGGGAAATGATAAGAGAGCGCAAGGCATATGTTTACTCTGATAAGAAGTGACATTGTGAAGGTTAGAACGACTGTTTTCTTCTTCAACAAGCAACAGCACAAATATCAAATACTGTTATCTATATCTGTCTACTTTATTCAACACCTATCAATAATAATTAGGATATTCTTTTCAAAAACCGATATCGAGAGAGACTTTAATTAAATGAATTTTGTAATTTTATTTATATTTCGGTGTAAATATTACCAATTCATTCTGAATTATTTTTGTCCTCATTTACTCAGTAAAGAACAATAAACAATGATAGTAATAACAAACATATTTTCTAATCACTTACTAAATGAAGATAAGAGATTTAAATTAGATGTCAATATAAAATCAAATTTAATTAATATATAAAGTTGATCTCTTCTGAAACACAGATGTAAACTGGGCGGTGCTGACTTTCCCGAGAGAATCTATAAAGGACTCTGGCGCTGCGGCTTCGTGTCCCGCCATGGACAACCAGTTCTTTACAGAGAGATACAAGTTTGTCTAGTGCCATGGATGTTTGTAATAGTGTGGCTTCCAGTAGGTAGCCTCTCGCTCTATGATTCTAAGCGGTTAAGGGGCGGGGAGAATTATGCTTATGTTACTATCCATTCCATTCATATATTTTGTACAATTTGACAGGAATTAGTACTACCTACTCGAGATTTAAACAGACATTTTGGTTCGTCCGGCCCCGGAGGACCAGAATGTACTCCAACTAATTGGTACACGTGGAAGATGTGTGCTTGTCGTGAACAGGATAGGAAGGAAGGAAGAAAAAGGGGATTCGAAATTAATCTAAAACTGCACTAAAGTAATTAGTAAAAGTCTTGGTTAATTATGTGGTTTTTTATTTTTATTTATTCGTGAATTATTTTTTAAAAAGTGAACATACCAGAAATTTAATACCTTAAAAATGTATGTATATGTTTTCGTTGTGGTTTAAGCTATGTTTTCTTTTTATCAACGACCCAAATTCCTCAATACTTAAGGATTCTTAATTTAAACCGTTTGAAATGTATTTAAAATAAAAATGAATAATAGCCATTTCATCTCTAATGTACGAAAACTGAAAAAATAAACTATTCCATTATAAAAAATAATAATTATTTCTTAAATATACGAACGAAATTGGATATATGTGTATTTGTGATTAGGCCAAATATTTAGTGATTTCTAGGCTATAGTGATAGTGTTTTTGTTTGTTTTTTTCATTCAAAAAGTATCAGGGAATCTATGTCAAAGAACAAAAACGTACCTTACAGTGTAATTAAAGGAATTACACATTACACTGAATATTCTTCTCCTTAACTATAATCTGATCTTAAATAGAGTATTTTCAACTATGAATAAAAGTCATCATTTTTACATTAAATTAACATCTTTTATCAAAATTCATGATACTGAAGCCTTATTTTGACTGATTTTCCGTACGGAATTACAGCCATTCATTCGCGTTAGTACCATGAATTTAGTAAAATTCCAATTGATTTTCACAAATCATTTTTGGACATGGTTTGTAAAAAAAATTGTACACACACACACACACCTATATATATTTGATACAGATAAATAGCATGTTCCCTATATTCTTCATGATAGCCCTGAAGATGGCTTACAATGTAAGCCGAAACGTCGGCAGATAATATTTTAAAAAAATAGACTTTTTTTAAAAAGGTATTTCTTTGGAGCAACCTTGACCGAACTGCAACAATAATTGCCCGACTGGTACAAAGTTAATACATTCTTTAAAAAAAAAAAAAAAAAAAAAAAAAAATTT
>KZ807785.1:47969-62251 GCA_000696205.2 Oncopeltus fasciatus | reverse complement strand
TTTTTTTTTTTTAAGAATCGGATACTAAGGAAACTTATTAAGATTGTAATTTCGAGAGTCAGGCAAGATCTCTTGTGTAATGTAGAAACAAACTTCCTTCTGATCAAGATTTAGTCTCAAGTATACGAAATTTAACACTAAATATACGGTAATTGTATATTCAACGTCTTAGATAGCATTACATGTTGTTTTTTTTAACAAAAAGAATGCATATTTTGCCAATTTCTCTGATAAAACCCAAGAAAAGGACTGCGAGGAAAAAAATTAAAATAATACTCCAATTTCTAACTTTCCGAAATAATCTAGGAGCTTTGTCGGCTGACTTTTGGGCGTACACTTGATGATTTGTGCAGAGTGTTGTTGAGAAGGACTTTGCTGTTGGAAGCATGATCGAGTGGAAACATGGTCACACTTCGTTGCCATTTCACGCGAATCAAGTTCACGCAAGTTCTTGAAGCAAAGTAATGTGTGTGTGTGTGTGGGATATGGAGTGCCACACCGGCTACACCCCTCACCCCTGATGGATTGCCTTAGGCTCGAGTCGAACCTCGCCGAAGGGTACTTTATTTATGGTCTGTGTTACCATGAATTACATTCTACATATGCCTCAAAGTCCAGGAACACTTGTAAACTTCCCACTTGCAGCGCTTAAATACACGTGCTGAGTATGCATTCATAGCTTATTTGCTCGGAATCGACTGATATTGCCCGCATTGTTCTGACCATTAGCAGGATTGCCGTAGAGAAATCAAGTTATTCACGCTTGTACCATGACGCGAATCTGTATTCCCAACTTTGATGGTCAAACTTTTTACATCTATTGCTCTCTCCGGCTTGTAAATTACATTTTATTTACTCTTATATGCACACCCATCTTTATGGAAAGAATGGAAATTTGTTCGGATTACGCCTTTAAAATGTATATACAACAGAACAATCTTCATTGTGGAATATAAATTATTTCTGTAAATGGCGTCTAACAACTCACTGTGTATATTCTCCGAGGCATTCGTTTGACCTTCCATCGTATGCGATGCAATCGGTATGCTATTCCTGAGGTGGGAAAACTCCTTGTCTGAAAGAGTCACATTCTTCCTGCAGTCATTCCTCACATAAATAACAGCTGATAGGCGAATTTAGCGTACAGCTGTTTCTGTGACAAATGCAGCGGAGTAAATAAGATGTAAATGATTGCTTACATAGCTATTGCAGAAGGAAAACAAAGCTTTCTTGTTTTTCCAACTTCGCCTTCCCGATGGATGAAATTCAAATTTCAGCTGGGTGCTCTCTGACTTCAGCAGATAAAAATACATTTATTCAACTCCTTCATTAGCTCATATTCTTCTAGAAAATGCAAATATATACGCAGATCCATTAACGCGATTTTCCATGAATTTCATCGCATTTTGCTCTCTATATTTTCTATATGTCCTGCACTTAAGAAGTCAAATTGACTACTAAGAATTTACATTGGATCATTAATAGCGTATTTTGATCTAAGAGGCATAAAGTAGTTAGTGAGATGCGGAAAAATCACTCACGTATATTTCTTATTAAATTAAATATTTTTAGAAAGCTTAAAATGTATTTTTTTAGTTTTTTAAGTCGCATAACATGCTTCGAAAAACAGATGCCATTAAGGAATATATCTACTGTGAGCGCGTATCCTAATAAAAGATAATAAATACTCCTTAGTTTTTTACATTCCAAAGTTTATTTGTTAAATGGAACAGCGAAGATAAATTTAACCGTTATTAGAAAAAGAAATCTCAAAAATATTGCCAACACCAACTTGCCCGTTTTAGTTTAAACATAGCTTTAATTATACTAACTGTCACTTACAGCTGAACTAAGTCGATGGTTCTAAGACAAGAAGTACCACACTCACTTCCCAGAGAGATTCCTTTGTGCATCAATATATTCCTGAAGACAGGTTGTATCGCAAGCCAAAACAGTGGCTTAAATGAATTTTTTCGGTGGCATATTTATTTTACACCCTGGAAGAAATACTGACTCTTTCTAAATGGTAATATCCGTAAATATGTTTTGTCTTGATCCCATTCACTTACAAAACTCTCTCTCTCTCTATATATATATATATTTCNCTCTCTATATATATATATATATATATATATATATATATATATATATATATATGTGTGAGAGTGTGTCTGTGTTGTCTATATCCCTAATATATAAAAATTCTTAAACCATTCCTCTAATTCCATAAAGTGTTGAGAAAAAAAATGTCAAACTATTTCTTCTCAGGTGGACATGTGAAATATTTCTACCATTTCGTGATTATGTGAATTTGTAAATATGGTTAACATATCAGAAATGGGATATTTTACAAAGTCTGAGTTAACTATAGAGTCTTCTGTTCCTTCTTTAAAATGGGCAAAAACTAAATATACATACAGGTATGTACTTAGCTTCTTATATACAACACTGAGGCTGTAGGTTAATAAAATGTTGGATGATGTGGACAGCAAAAATGATTAATAAGTCCACATTGATATATGTGTTAAGTGTTATTATTGATGTGTCCGAGGTAGGAAATAACTCGTTCTAGTCTTTGTAAAAACGACTGAAATTAATAGTCACCACTTCCGATTAACTGGAGAGTCAGAGCTGGTGATAATCACTCCCTGAATAACAGTGATTCACCGTTGCAGCCTGCACTTAAGCCAAATCACAACAAATCAGCAAAGCGATAACACATTCGTATCAGTGCTTCATACTCAAAACAAGCCGGCAATGTATTTGAAAAGAGTTAATATTTAGCTAACCGACTACAGATCAAGATCACTTCTTTTGCATTGTTTCACTTATAAATATTGAAATTATTTTCCGAATCATGATTTAAAAACAAAAAACCAAAAATTGTTAGTTAATACGATTGTTTACCTTAATATATCACTTACATATTAAGAAGCAAATAATAAATTTCTATTTTTCAAAAAAATGTCGGAAAAAAAAACTAATGAAGAGAAAAACATAAATTTACATATTAATGAAATAAAAATGGATTAGTTTGAATTATTACCAAAGAGAGAATTAAAGAATTGAGTAATTTTTTCACTTTTTCATATAATCTTTCTATCTTCTAAAAAAATGTAATGAAATGCTGTAAGGAAATATAACGATCGCATGGAAATATAATTTCAACGTTAAAACTGTCTTAGCAGAATAAAGGACCAATATATAATATCACAAAAGATATTAAAAATAATATACTCTAAACAAAGTGCAAATCTCTCAAAAATTTGGAAGAAGAATAATGTAACATTCAAAAAGAAAGTTAACAGAGAGGGTCCTTGACAAACCATCACGCACTTGATTTTGAAATCTAAATATCATTGATAAATGGAAAAACTTAATCGAACGTAAAATTAATGAAAACATTCAACAACAGATTAAATTCCCTTTGGAAACAACTTACAAAATATTTAATGATGTTTCGAAATATTGAATTTAAAAGTTAATCACTAAATCCCTTCTTATAAAAGCTATAAATAACCTACACTTCTATACAGCTCTCAGTTATGAAAAAGCCTTGATGACTGAAGGTTCTATTTTAATTTGTTGTTACTTGTTTTACAGAATTATATTTTAAGTTCCTGAAGAGGCCACGTCAGTATTAGACGCAAAACTAGTGGAGTAAAGATAAACATAGTTTTAAATTTAAATAAAGCGTTTTTATATATTTTGACTGTTTGTCTTCACTGGAATATAATTAATTCAACAAAGAAACCATTTCATCTTCCGGGTTGGACCGAGTCAAATTGTTCTTATTTGCCGAGCTTTCGCACATCATGTGATGGCTTCTTCAGGGCTGAAAAGAGAATGAGAGTTGTAGAGAGATTTTTTAAAAATCCAGATGGTATATATTTACCATGTTTTATATACCAGGTGGTGTATAATCCCGGCGCGGTCTTGTCCTTGGGCGAAGTCTGCCTTCCCATTGGTTGATACAGTGTTCTGGTGGCTAGAATTTGACTCGGTCCAGCCCGGAAGATGAAATGGTAAATACATCTGACGACCGACGAAGCCTACGTGAACAAAGACAGCAATGTAAAAAAATAATTTATTTAAGGGATGAAACAAAACAGGTTTATCTATCGATACTAGATATATTTTCGCGAAAAAATAATTCCAAATACTAAAATTAATCAACTAAGAATGCAGAGGATTCGCTCTTGATTACTTTGCATAATCAGATGACTGTTATAAGAATGTTCTTAATCTAGGCAGATTAATTAGAAGTTTATATTAAAATTATGTCACACAGGAGCTGCGTGAACTAAGCTGATTCTACAATATTGTAGTTTACCAATATTTGTATTTGAAATTTTCTGTCACATGAAAAATGCACCAACCCGGATAGCAGGAGATCCAGGTTCGATTCTTGGCTGGGACAGTTAGATTTTTTATTCTATTCCCTCTCATTAATTGTTTGCAATATGCCAAGTTTCATTTATATAAAAGCTGGAAATTATGGTCTGCAGAGGGTTGTCAGATACACATACATACAACCTCATATAAATATACATGTACGAATTTCTGTAACTCTAATTTATGATGTCTTGTTGGTAGGATCGGTGAAAATCTGTCAATGAAGCAATCTCACTACCCTAATTTCCTCGGAATTCCTAATCAATTCTCTACCTGTGAAATGTCAGCCCCCACCCAGGCAGAAGGCAGTGCTGTCTTGAGAAGGCTATAACCTATTTCCCCCGGAAGTAACCATCCCATTCATGGGTGCGTGCATTCTGCCCGTTGGCTGTTCCCTGTCCCATTGATAAATCAGCTGTCCAGCCATTCAGTCAGCTTGGGGCCCTAGGAGATACGCAATTCCCTTTTCGTACGATCTTTTCACAACTAGAAAATCTTTGTCTGTCTCTGCTTCAAATTGTCGCTGTAGGGAAACTTTCAAGTATACTAAACAAAAAATGTTCAAACTATTTTTAAATAAAAACTTAAATAAATTAAAAGAAATATAGAAATTCGTTTAATGTTTTTATCCAACTCCGAGGAGATTTAACAACCATCATACCTACTATACAAATATATAGGGTGGGTGGCTTTACGGTTTACTAGCCACAGTTTTCAGTTATTCTTAATGAAATTCTGCGTATTAAACATTAACCATAAAAAAAAAAGATTATTCTTTATTGAAAAAAATCGGATCAATAGGAGTGGAGGATTAGCTGCAATTTCGCGTAAAAAAAAAAAAAACGTTTTCTCCGTGAATAAGCGTTATATTTAGTAACGAGTTGTGGAACTAAACACAGTAGTGATAGTTGTGGTATGCAATCCCACGTTAAATTTTGTACAAGAAATGCTATGTCCCGGCTGAGGTAGTAATATAATTTTTTTTCTAGTGGCTCCCTTTGCATTTCTTGTATAAACACAGTAGGTTTGGAAACTGTATGCAGTTATGCAGTTAAATTCAAGTGGGGGGTTTACCTGTTCTGTAAATGTTTAACTTTACGGTTTTTAAGTTTCAATTAGCTGTTTTCTTAATGAAATTTGGCAAATACAATTTAGAAAACTTTCTATCTTGTATGAGCAAAATCAGATGAGTAGAAATGGGGAATTACATGAAACGTCAATTTTAAATACAAAAAGTATTTTCGCTGTAGCGGGCGTAATATTGAGCTTATATCAATAAATTAAGCACTAATTTGTTAATCTGTGGAAGTTATATTCCAAAATCCTAGCAGATTATATCACAAGAAAGTTATTATTTTTTTAATTTATTTTGGTGTTAGTCTCCCTTTCATCCATTTAGAGTCATAGAGGGTGGGGCTATTTACACATTGCCATTCCATTCTAAACATCCATGGTTCAGGAATGGCTTTTATTTATCGATAAGTACGTGCCCTGGGCGGAATTTGAACCCAGGATTGCGAGACCCGTACAAATCCCCTAAGCTACCCAGGCGCCCCTCGACAAGAAAAGTTTAAAACAAATGTTCATCAATATTCCTACTTGGAAATTCGCTTAGTTTACGCAGCTTCTGTGCGACGGACTTTTGCAATACTTGTCATACGGTTTTTGAACTCAAGAGAAAAAAAATATATTTATAGTGTTTTTCCTATATGTTGGAAAGGAAATAATTTTATAGAAATTTGCAACTATCAAATTCGCTACTATTCCCATTTTACTACTTTTAGTACTAAAAATCCCTAGTATTCATGTTAATTTGATATATTTTCAGTTATTCAATGTCTTATGGTCTGAAACATATATGGATCATATTGTACACATTAGTATAACTTTTAATGACGAAAATTTTTATTGGCAGCTATTTAATTGTGACCCTAAACCAATAAGTTTAATTAATAAGCCCATATGTCAAATTTCAGTTTTCATTTAACCGAGACTAAGAGATCTGTAACATTCATTTTAGTCACTTATTTATTTTATTTTATTTTTTTTATCTGTAATTAGGTCAAAGTTTATAGTTCATGTCAAAGTTTAATAGTCAATATTTATCGCGTTTAAGATAATGATAAAGACGGTATATTATCATATTTTATTTTTTAAAACCATTAAGATAAAGGAAAATCGTTTGGATTTCTCAAAATGGTACCTAATAAGTTTTTATAAAGCTATTTACAAATTAATACAACAACATAGCAATTTAAGAGTTATGTCAAGAGTTGGGAGGGGGGGTAGTCATTCTACTTTTGACTGTATAATTTGGCTCTTCTTACTCGAAGGCTCCAATCCTTGGACAAACGTCGGACTAGACCTGACTGTATCAAATCTCTTGGATAATTGTCAGTCCTACAGATAACTAGCAAATACTTCGCCCTCAGTACTCCAGCTTGCACTGATGTCATCTGTCAATATTTGTGTGTCGGGGAGTGTAGTAACTTGGCCATTGTTATCTTCCGCGGCACTAGTTCCCCAAACACCCACCTCAAGCACAATCCCCATTGACGACTCCCGGGCCAACGAGGTATCCAAGCCTATCGGCCCATTCTACTTCAGCTAGTGCCGACGTGACGTAGTATACGAAGGGTTCAGTCCGGTCCCCATTGACAAGATAAGGTTACCGATTGATATCTCCGTCGCCATTGATAACTGGGCTGCCAGATACTGGACGCCCTACTCCAGTCTATACTCCAGCAAGTGCCAATGCGTATATTTAGTCGGCTGGAACTATTCCTGGAGATGAGGGACGTGTCCCCCACTCAGATTCCGACTGCCTCCCAGTAGGGCCCTGGCTAATTTGAAATCTTAACAATTCTGACCCAAAATTGACTTGTACACTATAACCACCATATAGAGATATCCAGTCAGTCTGTTCAGTCTTGGAGTTAATATAATATTTAAAAAAATAGTCCTTGAACTCTATGATACATTTTAGACATATATTGTTGAACGAATGATATTAGAATGCAAATCGATTCTATTCTATCCCGGAAATACATAATACAAGAACTTGGGTATCCAGGGAAAACGGCGACATATAATCCAAAGATACTTATCTACTTCTTTCGTAAGGCATGTTGGTCCTTTGAGATTTATAGACAATTAACTGCTTCCCAACTGATATCAATCAAATTTAAATTAACTTTTTATTATTATTCGTGAATATAAATACACTTTTTATTATTTAAAAGAATTTTCCGTCTTTAAATACAGACGCACACATGATCGTGCATGGTTGTATATGCATGTATGTGAATACACACAAACACACACACACACACATATATATATATATATATATATCTTACCTTTTTGCATTTGTTGAGTAAGGGTGCCCCTCTCGCATTCCTAAACGTCCTATAATACTTCGTAAGCTGTAATACAATGATTCCGCTGATTTCATGTACAGAATAGTAATTTAAAAACTCCGCCATAAATACTATTCCATATATGTAATATATTTTTTATTCTGTCGGCATAAAAATTGTGGAATGTATGAATGCTGGCCGAATGACAATGTCCTGAATACAATGTTCCATCGACAATCATACAGACAGACACCCCATGGAAGTTAAGTTCATTTCGTTCCTAAGAGCTTTCCGCTTACAACAAGGGGACATTTTGAAAAAAATCATTTTTTGCGTCTTTATAGAATAAAGTGTTTAAAATTTATTAAGATTGTTATTCATCAGGACTTTGTTCCTGAAGGATGTTCTATGAACTCCACTGTGAACAACTGGAAGGATTGTTGGAAGGAAGTTGTCTGAGCGTTATCCTGCTTTAACCAAAACAGTGTTTTTTGCTCACACGTCTCAACGAGTCGAAAAAAAGTTTAAATAAATTTATGGGTTCAAACTCCTGCCTCATCCACCATGAAAACCTTGTACTATCATGTTATCGTAAGTCCTTGTTTGGATCCTTGGCCTATATTCTTCAAGGGAAAAATGTATTAATTTAGAGGAAATTAAAATTACGGTCCAAGAGTTCTTTGACAGCCATCCGAGGAATGTTATAAGCTTGGATTAGAGCAATTAGATATCAGTTGGCTGAAGGTAGATAACAATAGACTTTGCTTTAGTATTAATTATATTTTATATTAAGGATATAATAATCTGAATATTCGGTTGAAAAGCCTTTTTTTTTTTAATATATACATCCCATAATTATTACGAATCGGTAATAAAAGAAATGTTCCCTCACTCTCTCTCTCTTCCTCACTCTCGCCAATACTGGGCGATCCGTAGCCTCTGAAGATGACAACTTTGTTTTACCTTGAAAGTGCCAAAATGTAATAAATAAATCTAATTGGGCGAAGAATGTTATCAATTTCGATAGAAACCTTTTCTATATTGTTCGCTTCATTTTACCAAAAATATTCAGTAAATATTCTTTTTTCCTTAAGAAATTTTAAAGTACTATATTTTTTTTTTTTTAAGTCATTGAAGTATTTTTTTTTTAATATGTGAAATTTGTTGCTAAAAATGCAGATGAAGTTAGAGACAAAAAATTAGTATTTATTAATTTTAATAAATATTTAAAATTATTNATTTAAAATTATTATTAGGGTCATTTAAAGTATAATTTCATTAAATATTATAAAATTAGTCTGTGAAGCTAATGAAGCGTTTACCTATTTAAATGGAAATTATGAACGAGAGCCATCATTCTTTTTCAGCATAAAACCCAATAAGGACTTAAATTGAGGAGTATAAATTTAAAAAAATATAATAAAAGAATAGAAATAGGGAAAATCTAAAATTAAATGAGTATTGTGTAAGTTATTGGCATTTCATAAAGGTGAAGGGCCTTTGAAGACAACACCTTGTTTAAATTGGACTAAAAGAATATTCAGTGGGAATCATGTGTAGGCCAAACTTATTGCAGGATCATTGGTCTGAAATGTAGCTTAATTAAGGATATCAAAGACTATAATACTCTTAGTGTATAATACATATCCATAACTATTAGCCATTTAAACTTCTGTATAAGCTTATTGAGTTGTTTGATTCCCATAATTTGCTTTGCTTGTACACCTGTCGTTTATGTAAACAACTTAGTTCGAGCCAGCTGGAATTTCTGTCCGGTCAAGTTGGCCCAAAGATATTAATTCTTCACCAATATAAAGTAAAATAAATGGCTCCAATAATTTAGCTCGTCTTACATAAGTAGATACTACCCACACAAGTACCTCTGGCCTTGATAGTTGTCCCAAAAAACCTGTCTCTTCTCCCGAGATTTAAAAGTAGCCCAACAGTCCATTTTATTACTCCTTGGAATTCTTTGTGATTCCAGGTACAGTGTTTTCTTTGATTTCTTGTTTTGTCCTCTGAGGAGTGTCCATTCAAATAAAAATAAAAACGTAAGAAAATAAAAAACAAGGATCCCATTCTGTTATACATTTAGAGGCTCTTTATGTATATTTACATAAGTGCGCAACAGATAATTTTTAGGGACCTCTTACAATAAATGTAAAAAAAATGTAAATTATGTTAAAGTGTTTATCTTTACATTCCTGCCCTTTTTTAATAATTTTTTTTCTTTCCATTGAACATCTTTCCACTAACAATAAAATCCCTCGAAGCTATGCTAACTGTAGAGATGCCCCAAGCTGTTATCATACAGGGTTACACATTATCACCTTGGTATGATTCTCACAAGGGCGTAGAATAAGATGTGTAGGAGATTTGGTGGGGTAATTGTCATTATTCCGCTCTGCTTGTTTCACACCTCCTCAGGAGTCTAACAACACGTACAATACGACAAAGAGAAATCTGCTAACACAGCCAAGTCACAACTCAAATATTGTCAGAAAGTGAGGTTATCTTAGGTTATCCGGAATATAGAATCGCAATTACAGTACTAGCGATTCTAATGTGCTGTGATTGTGAAACATTACATTTTTAAAATTCTGTTTATAGATATACTGACTGTATTTATTATAAATTTACAAACTATTTAATGTGTTCAAATTATAACTATATTTTACCGTTTCTTCTTCCGGGTTGGACCGTGTCAAATTGTTGTTATTTGCCGAGCTTTCGCACATCATGTGATGGCTTCTTCTGGGCTGTAAAGAGAATTTGACTCGGTCCAACCCGGAAGAAGAAACGGTAAATACATCTGACGACCGTCAAAGCCTACGTGAACATATAACTATATTTAAAAACAATTCATGAGAGGAAATAGAATAAAAAATCTATCTGTCCCAGCCAGGAACCTGTCCCTAAATTTAAAATTTACGTGGGATAAAATACCACAACCAAATAAAATATTTATAACTATATTTGTTTAATTTTTTTTTCATTATCTATTTAAGCTGAAGAATGTAGTCAGGGTTTCGGCTAGGATCAGAAAAATAATACTCCAAAATTATTGGTTATTAATTTTGTTATTGCCGACGTTTCGACTTAACTTGTAAGTCATCATCAGGTCGATAATAATGTATGGAGAGATCTTTGAGGGAGGTTTATGGGTCAAATCTCAGAGTGAGGAACTATACTAATTTTGGAGTATTTTTTTTTTTTTTTTTTTGATCCTGGCCAAAACCCTGACTAATTTTTTCAGCATAATACTCGATGGCCACCCAACTTCCATCCATAGTATCTATTTAACCTTTGAGAATAAAATATTATATTTTTAATGGTATGTTTTCATAATGGAATATTTCAATTGAACTGTGAAAACAATACTTCAATAAAGAATTATCCTATGAAAAGCCATTATTTCATTTGACTTTTTGACGAGAAATAAAGATGTTAATATTAATCTCGTGAAGGAGCCTAGCAGAACTAGCAGAGGAAAATACAAAACAATTAACTAATCGGTATATATTTTAATGCTGAAGAGAATCAGACGTTGTATTTTACAACCTCCATTACATTTCTTTCCTTTGGTTAATTTGTCTTAAGTTTCAAGCTTTTCAGTAGCTGATCTTTGTTCTAACTGAAATTAACCATCATTTTATTATAATTATAAGTAATATAATTTAAGCAAAATGTAAATAGAATTTTTAAGTAAAAACTGTATTAAATTTCTGTATGAATTAATATGGGTCATTGTGAATTCTATTTAAACACTTATTTGAGATATTAAGATTCCTTTGAACAATAGTCATGGTGTCAGAGCTCAAGCTCGTGAGCCAAAAACTCTATTTACATGGGTTCCATAGACATATACATCTTCCCCCGATATAATTATGTATCATTTCTTCATGAGGCATATGTTTAGCATACCTGTGTCTATGTATGCATTATACATTCAGAAAGATTTCCTACTCGCATCTATGTCGTGATTGATTCTCTCTCTATACATAAGTCTATCTTCCCTCAGTTTATGGCATCAAAGTAAATTTAAACGTTCGGAACTTATGTATATGTAATTTTTCATCTATAACTCAAGAAGTATATTGTTATACCTTCTGTATAACTTGATTATTGTTATTGTATTTATTTTTAATGTTTTTAAGGCCGAATTAAATGTATTTGATTGAAATTAGTCTAGCATTTGCCGTTTTTGTTGTAAAACATATAAATAAACATAATTTGATATACACTGTATATAACACCTCTGTGTCTCTACATTTTTCTTTGGCAACCTCTTTGGTAGGAGGTATTTAGAACAGCTCGTGTTTGTTTGTGAAAGCATTACCCATGTGCTTGGGATTGTTTCTCTATGGCTAGAAAAACTGCATTCTTTGCTGAAAATTGACACTGGCTTATTGTGAAAGTCCTGATAAAGTCTGGCAGATTAATACTTAACTGATATTTGGTATTAAGTGTGAAGCTCTTTTATTTATTATTAAACAGTCAGATAATTTAGCCGTCGTTTGTTTTGTTTTCAAACAC
Source organism: Oncopeltus fasciatus (assembly GCA_000696205.2). Classification (NCBI taxonomy): domain Eukaryota; kingdom Metazoa; phylum Arthropoda; class Insecta; order Hemiptera; family Lygaeidae; genus Oncopeltus; species Oncopeltus fasciatus. The sequence continues at coordinate 49,961 of KZ807785.1, read as the reverse complement.
TTATTTACTTGCATACAGTAATTAATAGAATAGGCGTTTAGTTTAGGCGTAAATATTAGTAGCTGGCTTGACACCAATTATTGTAGTGTTGTGTAAGATAAAGTAGTGGCGATTGTCTGTGACGTCATCATTAGATTTGCACTGCGCCAGATCGTTATCCAACCTCTATGTCTGCCTTCCTTAATGCAGCAGAGATGTGCCCCTTGCACTGATGCTGGCTGTAGGTGGACCTGGCTCTATAAATACAGGCGAAGGAAGGGAGCCTGGAGTCGGTCCAGCTGGAATATTGTCCTTGGCTGGAGGACTCTTCCCGCCTTTCCACATTTATATGCTGGCTGGAAAAGAAGGCAGCAGTGGTATTTTAATGTTTCCTGAGATAAGCATTTCAGCGCTCATCATCTCGAGGTTTTGAACCTCTAAAACCCACACTGAATGTAATATTTCAAAAATAATAAAAATTGAAGTTAAAATTGAAGCGTTATCATAATACTAAATTTCGAAATTGCTTTATAAAAAAAAATTGCATTACAGGCCATGTTTAAGGAGGGACACCCATGTCGGGAGATATTTATTTGCTACCCAGAGGGTGTGTGGTGTTTTATTCCGTCCTAACTGATATACCTCAAGAATGGGTGTAATATTTACAACAATATAAATGTATATGTTGTCCATTTATGAGTATGATACGTTTAATAGGCAAAATAACTAAAACTACTTTTTTTTTTACATTGTAACAACTGTATAGAACATGCAATGCAGGTTTATGAAGCAGGCTATGGCTAGAGGTCAGTAACGAGTAAGTTTGTATGTCTAAATTAATTTAAAAATAAAAATGATGACAATTTAAATGATAACAGAATGGAGCAGAGGGTCTAAGGTGGAAAAGGGTTTTGAATATAATGCTGTTGAGTATGGAATGGCTGAATGTGAGGGAAAAATTAGACATATAAATGTATATTTCTGTTTATAAGCTGGAGAGCCCTTGGGGGTCTCTACCCCTTTAATATGAGTATTATGATTATAGTTTTTATAAGGCTGCTACGTATAAATAAATGACTTGTTTCTTCCAAATCAAACTCTCATTTGCGTGAATTATTATGGAATATTATTTTTTACTTTCAAGCATTATTTTTTTTTTCTATTTTTTTCTATAGAAAGTATAAAAAATATCCCTTGGGTCTGACATCAAATATCTCTATCTTTGTAGACACAATTATTTTGCAAACATTGATGGAATAAATTAATTTTTTTTGTCATATTTTTTAAAAATACAAATGGAGTTTGTGGTTGTCACGGTAAGCACCTTTGCTTAGAGGGACGAGATTAAGTTTTATTTTCACTCCCTGTGGACTATCAACTATTTGGTAATTATAATACGAGGAAAAAGCAGTTATCTGCGACATTTCATATAATGAATTATACAATTTTCCGCAATCGCACATTTATTAACAATTTTTCAATTGAGCTGTCACTTCTCAGAGTAATTAAGTCAGAACCTTGCAATGGTGAATCACACCCAGTCATTCCTTAACTAATTAAACTTATTTTCAGTTGTTGTAAAGTTGTTTCGTTAAGTAATTATTGTTCTAAACTGAGTTAGAAAAGTTCGCTTATTTATGTGTAGAGATTTATTTAGATTAATTCATACTTAAATTATATTATATTATTATAATATTATATATTATATTAAGTGCTTTGGACAGGCTTTTATTTCTCCTTAATATAATAAATAATCATAATAAACACGACAAATAATGAAAAGTATTTTTAATAAGACGAAATAAATTTCTTTAACCTAAAAATCCAGTTAAATATGACTAATTCGCAATTACTCATTCATATAAAAATTGTAAAGAAAAGAAATATGACTTGTATGTATTTTCAGCTCTGAATGAGAGAAAATATATTCTTGAAATATTGGACTAGACTAAAGTAATTAGTAATATATATATATATATATATATATATATATATATATATATTTTATAAGAG
>KZ807785.1:30434-45851 GCA_000696205.2 Oncopeltus fasciatus | reverse complement strand
TTTTTTTTTTTTTTTTTTTTTTTTTTTTTTTTTTTTTTTTTTTTTTTTTTTTTTTTTTTTTTTTTTCTAAACTGTTAGATTATATCAAGTTGAATAACAATTTAGAGAAGAAGACCGTATTGAAAAATCATCCATTTTTATTATTTTTATAGTTTCGAAAACATAGGTGGAAAGTTTATTTTTCAAACTTTTATATTCGGTAACTTTCATTTGATAGCACATTTTTTTTTAAATATTTATTTATTACAATCTATAAAATAAACTACAGTTTGAGATTTGCTAACTATGTTGATCTATTGGCTGTGAATAACAATAGATTGGGGGAGGTGAACGACCAGTGTAGGAATTTCAAGGGAAAAAACGTAAAAATAAATATATTAAGAAAATATATTAATAACAAAGCTTTAATGATAATAACAACAAATGAAAAACACTTCGCATACAGAAAGGGCCCATCTACCTAAGTTCTAGTTAATTTAGGCATTAAGGGCCAGAAGGCCAGTTTTGTTTTAGGAGAGTGGAGTTGGCTTCATAATATGGAGCGTTTGAAATAATCTTTAGGACTTTGGATTGGAAGGGTGTATTTTTTGGTCATTGGCGTCACCCCAGATTCTGTACCGAAAGTCCAAATTGGTCATAGTCATGTCTTCTAGAGGGTTGTGTACTGCAATTGTGTTGAGAACTCCCTCTACTTTTACTTCCCAGCCAGTCTAGAGCTGTCCTTGTTGTCTTAACAATTGTGCTTATTGCTCCTTATAGCTTTTTTTGGGTTACTATTAGTCAAAATTTGTTTTTACTTAAAATCTCATTGACCGTTTATATGAGAATGGAGAACCACAACCATTTTCTTTGTTGTGGTATCTACTGGCAGATAACGTCCTGCATTTAGCTACCATCTTCACTATCATATTTTTTTTTATGAGTTTTCTGGCCGGATGACTATGGTCCTACCCTCTAATTTCCATCCATCTCTGGCTATTGTATTGTACACCTTATATGAGAATGGAGAACCACAACCATTTTCTTTGTTGTGATATCTACTGGCAGATAACGTCCTGCATTTAGCTACCATCTTCACTATCATATTTTCTTTTATGAGTTTTCTGGCCGGATGACTATGGTCCTACCCTCTAATTTCCATCCATCTCTGGCTATTGTATTGTACACCTTATTTAAATGTTTACTGTCGACACTGATAGCCTTCGTCTTAAAACTTTATACTGACAAAGCGCAGTAGTTTTATTTTTTATTTTTATCCAATTGTGATAAACCATTCTCGTAAAATCGTAAAACCCTTGCTCATTCGGAGTACCATTCTTCATGAAAATGGAAAATCAGACGAGAACGGCGATCCGATCACACGCCCTCTTCAGTGTGCCTTGATATTCTATTTTCCAGGTCAACTCAGGTAAGTTATTAATATAAATAAAGTTTACTGATTCCCCATCTGTATGGGGGTGGGGGGCAGAGTATTATAAACATATACTATTGTTTATAACTCTGTTCTTGTTCATATTTACATTAATCTTAGATGTTTAATTCTAAATTTTTACAAATTTCATCCTTTAATATTTCTTTGTATGCCTTATGGACATATATTTAACAATTTAATTAATAAATAATATATATATATATATATATATATATATATATATATATATATATATATATATTTATATTGTTNTATATATATATATTAGAATTCTTAATAAGAGCAGCTGCTTAATATAGTTAATAATTCTCCTCCTTAAAATTAAAACATGTATTACTAAATGTAAATTGCAAATTGCATTACTTCTGCAAACACATTTGAGGAAATATGTTTAATTTTTTTTTGTTTCTTCCACGCGAACGGACTGTTGTCACTGCATGTTTACTTTATTAGAAACTGACTCAAAAAGCTATTGCATTCAACAATGTAGTTGTTCAACTTAGCCATTTCACAGTCACTTGGGAACACATATCTCTCAATCACAGTTCCTGAAATCATATAATTAAGCTTTAAAAATAAGTGATTAGACATATATCGGCCGCTAAATCAAAGGGTTACAGGATGTCCTTCACTAGATAGATCAGGTCACTTATCTTCATTATCAACCGGAACAAATAGTTGAATCATTCATGAGTCAAGCTGTACATCAAACCGTTGTGTTTTGAAACATTACCTCCTCGTACTGTCAACTGTCTACTGAAATACTGCTAGCATTCAGTAACATAATTCGTAACGCATTCATAAAGCAGCTAACAGCCGACTGTCATATACACAGTTTCTTTATTTTTAGATTATCTTCGTTTTCGTTTCATGTATGTGTTTTTCTATCTTTAATTGTATAATCATTTAATTATTGTAATAGTTACTTTTCTTACATGTTTCATAAGGTTTAACTTTTCTTTTTCTATTTTTAATATTAAGGAGCAGCCAAGACTGAAATCATTTCCAGTAATATTAAATATAGACATGGATAAGATAAAATTACTTTATTTGATATTAAAAACTATAAAAGCTATTGAGGATGAAAAGTAAGATCCTTGAGGCTGTGAGCTCAACTCGCCTTATATTCTTAAAAATGTATTTTCGTGAAGCTATTATTGAAAATAAATGTTAAACAATTGTTTTTACCCCTCTTTACGTTCTTGAATGTTAGGCATAACATTAACGGGATTTAATTGGAATTTATTCAATTTGGGCTTTATCTAGACCCCCACCCCCTGCAATTCTGAATAATGTGCATGTCTTATTGTAAATAAAGTATGCAAATCCCTCATATAATTATTATTTATTATGAGATACATATTTTTTATGCATCATTACATTTATTTCATTATTCATTCAAGAGTCAACAGTAAAAACTATAAGCAATAAACATCTTATATTATGCATATCAAGTAGGTAAGATTTTATTATAAACCGTGTGTTTTTTTTAAATATTTATAATTCTCATGATATTTTTTCAATAATCATTCTTTTCACACATTGAATCAAGGGGGAATAAACGCTTTATTTTGATAGTAAATCAATCTACAATTTAAATAAATATGTCATGAATAAATCACAAACCTTCATTAAATTTTTTTCCCGATACCACTAATCTTATCAACAACTTAAAAGTTTACATAACAATATATATATATATTGATATTTACAGATAAACCTCTTCGTCTTTGAAAACAAAATACAAGGAAAGCAACAGTGGCTAGGATTTCTGAGTTATCCTTGAATTCCTAATGAACTTCGTGAAGAGAATAATTGAACGGAAATGATGTAGTAATAATCTATTTGAGAGCTAATTTTGTGTTGAAAGTGGTCAAACTCTGATGGAAAACAAGGAATAATTGTGTTTACGTTTCTTTTGATGGAACTATCTTATAAAAAGGTTTTTTTTTTTTTATTGCCTAAGTAATTATTGAGTTTTAGTGGTTTTATATGCCATTTTGATGATAGCATACAAAGTTTAAATAATATTACAATAAACGAGCTCTAAACACTAATATATTCGGAACACGAAATTATTTATTGAAATGTTAATTATTAGACTGAGAACATAGTCATTAAGGTGTTGGCGATCGAGAAACAACAAGTCAAAGACTTCTTGAGATGCCAAGCACGTTTCAAAGCTTCAAGGCATTCTCGTAAAAAGAAAAAAAAATGACCTAAATAGATGGAGAACATAAGTTGACAAGACGTTTTTTATCGATTATATAGATTTACGGATTTTCCCCTCCCCTCTCGCGCGTACTCCATAAATTTAGAAATAAGTATCATTAATGTATGCAATGAAGAGGTTAAATACAGGTGGAGGGAGTAGTGTGCCTCCTTGGGGAATTCCGCAATCTTCTTTGCTTCTCAAATCAGGCAATTTGTACTTGATTTACATAAGCCATTACCGCCCTCCTGCTTCAGTCAATGGCGCCTACAGCTGTAGCTTTGATCCTGTCCGCGGTGGAAAAGCTTTCAGTGCCTGCCAATATTCAGTACTGCAGGAAGAACTGCAACTCAACTATCTATAATACAATAAATAACCTGTTACTGAACAAAATAACTCGAAGGCATTCAACTATTTTAAGTTTAAAACAAATAAAAATTAAATAATAACAAAGAAATTATTACAAAAAATTAAAACAAAAAAAATCCCAAATACAATAAAAAATATAAATTATCATAAATAATCTTTGGTCAGTAAATATTGAATATTTCATATAATATATCGACCTAATGTTTTATTTATTCATGCAATTCTTTGGCACACTAACATGAAATTTACAATGTAGAGTAGTATAAATATTCAGCGTGGAAATGATTATATATTACTTTTATTTTTTAGAATAATTAAATCAAATTAAAAACTGTTAGCTATTCTAAAATCAATTTATCAAGAGGAGTAATTATTCAGTTCTTAAGTATTAAATTTCCTTTCAAATAAATATGTTAAAATTACAAAATGGAAACTAATGGTCATCATTTTATTGTTTAATAAAGATATATAAAAAGTTGGATTTTTTTCAAAGCATTTTTCTTTCGTTTCTGGAGATGTTTGTTATTTACTAGTGGTTTATTATGTATTTCCATACATTAGTTAACAAGAGTTTGAGATTGAGTTGGAAATAAAGTGTTTACTAAGAAGCTACTTACTATATTAGCTTAGTTATTCAAAACACTACATATTTAAACCTTTTATTTCTACTTGGTCAAGGGCTTTTAGAATATTATGGTTACTAGTAGATAGCCACTCCACCATGATTAAGTAGATGCATAGTGGACAAAAAAAAAAGAAAAAAACACCATACTCTATTCCATTTATATAAAAAAAAAAAAACTATCCTGGCTAGGGATGTTGGCAAATAGAAAAAATTTGTATATTTAAATTTCATTCTTCGACAGTGAATTCGATTCCTCCGTTTTTCGTTGAATTGAAGTGAATTTATTATACTGCTAGCATTCAGTAACATAATTCGTAACGCATTCATAAAGCAGCTAACAGCCACCAACCGACTAGATGGTAATTTTTTTTTTAAACTTAAATATATATTAATGTATGTGCAGCTTTGAACGAACTATATATTTAAGTTGTTCCTTATAGGATCATTTAAGAATCCAAGATATTTTTCGAGCCTATCTTGCAACTTGACTGACAAGATTTTCGGACAGGAAATCTGCTAATAGAGAGAAGAATGAGAGAAGAAGCATTAGTGTTTTGTTGTTTACTAAATATAATCAAACTATCGATTAGTTCTGACTCCGTCCTGGGGGACTCAGATAAATGACAGTCGCTTCAGAGGCGCTTTCACGAATACCCATGAAAGATTTTCCAACTCGAGGTATGGGGATGATCGTAAATACTTGTCATATTGCCATTTTGCAATACTCTTACTGCATTTGTCAAATCAGTCAAATCAGATTGATAAAGGTATTTCTTTTGCTAACTACCCCATTTAAGAAAGATCTTATCTATTCTTCTGAGAATCTTCTCGGGACCTTCCCACAGGAATCTTCAAGTGGTGGTTCCTGCCAAATAAAAGACTTTGATAGACTACAAGACAGGTCAATGGTGCCCCTCCGGGAATTTGAATGCGTCTGAGGAGTGAAGTAGACCGAATGTTGGCTGCCTCGACCAATCAGATAACTCGTCGCATTCCTCGACCTGCCGTCTGGTCAGTGACTCTTCAGAAATTTTATCGGAGGCCTGGATGGCTATTATGTAATTATAGAATTAGTGCGAAAAGCCAAGACATGCTTATCGTTCACTTGCATTTAGTAACAAATCAAAGGGTTACATAGTTAAAAATCAATCTTTTAACCTTAATTTTATTAAGATACTTTTGAAAATTTTAGTTCGATTTTTATCGAGCCATGATAGGAGATGCTAAAAGTTAGTTTTTTAGTATATTNATTAATTAACTAATGTTTGCAATCAGGATTTTTAATACAAAAATTACGATAGGAATATTATTTTATAATGAATAAATATAATACTGATACTGGACAAATTTTCTGAAGTACAAATATATATTTCGATTTTATTTTATGTCACTTTCAATAATGTAATTTTTTTTTTTTACTATTCATTGTAATCAATTTACAAAATGACTTTATTTATTATTAACACAATGTAATATGTAAATAAAGGTTATAAAAAAAGAATAAATAAATAAAATATGTATTTATGTATTTCCCTACTAACGTTTGCGGGTTAACTGTGAAAATGGGAAGACTTTTAAATGGCCTTGTTCTCTCTTTCTGACTTAAATCACTTATCTGGTGGTACATTAATTCGCAAAAATAAAATCTGTTAATGAAGAATTAATTAATAAAATAAAAAAAAGTACGCTGTACTGTTTTAGAAAGAGAATGTATCAAAGAGGGTATTTCTCAGTGATGAATGTATCTTTGAGATGAATGTATTTTGTGATAAAGGCATTGTTTCTTAGGAAATCCCTACTGGGGAATGAGCTGACGTCTTACAATGACACGTCGGCCCACGCCAATCTGGCGCCAGCAAACAACACTCCCGTGCCAGTGGTACAAGTGGCGGGACATGGCGATCAGCAGAGAGGGCCTCTGTAATGTGACGGGTCAGTCCGCCAGGATCAGGACATCTTCCCTCTCGGTGAGATTGCTCTGTCATACTAGCCACTACACCCAGGCCTCTGGTACATGCCAGTGGTACAAGTGGCGGGACATGGCGATCTCTGTAATGTGACGGGTCAGTCCTCCAGGATCAGGACATCTTCTCTCTCGGTGAGATTGCTCTGCCATGCTAGCCACTACACCCAGGCCTCTGGTACATGCCAGTGGTACAAGTGGCGGGACAGATCTCTCGTACATGGCGATCAGCAAAGAGAGCCTCTGTAATGTGCCGAGTCAATCCTCCAGGATCAGGACATCTTCTCTCTCGGTGAGATTGCTCTGCCATGCTAGCCACTACACCCAGGCCTCTGGTACTTGCCAGTGGTACAAGTGGCGGGACATGGCGATCAGCAGAGAGGGCCTCTGTAATGTGACGGGTCAGTCCTCCAGAATCAGGACATCTTCTCTCTCGGTGAGATTGCTCTGCCATGCTAGCCACTACACTCAGGCCTCTGGTACATGCCAGTGGTACAAGTGGCGGGACATGGCGATCAGCAGAGAGGGCCTCTGTAATGTGTCGAGTCAGTCCTCCAGAATCAGGACATCTTCTCTCTCGGTGAGATTGCTCTGCCATGCTAGCCACTACACCCAGGCCTCTGGTACATGCCATGGGCTATGTATTGTCCACTGCGTACAGTATTCACTTAGCTCCTTTATTCTCTCGCCATATTCTGCTCCTCTTATTTCAGAGTTTAACAACCCCGCCAGCATATCCTTTGGTCTAATGAACTCACAATGACTATATCCTTTCTTAATAGGCCTCACATACCAGTGCTAATTATTCTCTTAGCAAATAGATATAACCGACACTAATTATTTTTTTACAAGGCTCTTTATTTTTAGTAAACTGTACAGTACAGTTTTTAATTGTAAAATATGTTCAGCACAATTTTCAACGGGAATATAATTTTTCAATCTTTGATTTGATTAAATTTAATAATTAATCAATTTTTGGGTTGTTTTTTTTTGTTTTTGTTCTACTTGCATATTTCAAAATAAATGTGTCGATATAAATGAAATCTGATTTAATAGTCTGCTAACATGTCAGATTTTGCGATTGGCGTCAACATATTGTTGGTGTGCTTTATTGTCTCCTGGTAAAAATGTTCAACAAAATTCCTGCAACAAGAATAAGCACAAACTAAAAGAAGTTTGTTAACATGTTGTGTTGACATTAGCCAGTCACTGGGTGGTCTACTTGCGACCTCTGTGCCAGGGGGTAATTTACCTGGTTTTCTCAGGTGCAAACATTTTTGAGAACTGCCCCCCTCCCCCTCAAATAAAGGACACCAAGACCTTTTGAAGAGGAGAGTCATAAAACCATTATGGAGAAATACGTACCATTGTCAAGTGCTGTATTTACCTGGAAGCTACTGAAGGCAAACTTTTTATTTATTTATGTATTTTTTATGGATTCATTCTGAAGAGTATTGTTTGTCAAATAATCTTTGTAGGACACCAGCCGAGTCAACAGTGGAATCCGCTAATAATTACCAAATTGCATGGTTAGCCTTATTACGTAAATATAGAAAGATATATTTTTTTTTTTTCACTCCTACGCCCCATGTGCCTTTGTTGTACATTCATTAGAGCTTATCTAAACCACCACACTTAGCTTATTTTAGAACCCCCTCAAGAAAAAAAAAATATAAAAAATAGTGTACATATCCTTTGAATTTCTTTTACTCCTAACTTCAACACGAATATTAATCTCTAACCGATCCTTCATTGGAGAACCTAAAATGTGAACAATTAAAAATTATATACATACATGTGTACAAAAAACCTATATTAAGTATAATGTTTAAGTTTTTTATTATGGGTAATGGAAATTAAATTTTTTTGTGAAATAGAGAAACCATATACAATTTTAAGCTTTATATTGAAAAAAAAAAAAAAAAAACAGGAAAAAAGTCGTTTTTGGTTCAGATCAGATGATACGAATGAATTTAACATACCGTTATTAGGTGTAAAATGGAAACCTGAATTCGGGGAAATCAGACGAATATAACTGGGGGATTATCTGATACGTCAAGCTCGATTACAAAATGTATTTCAATTTACCTGTAATATGAAGTTAAAGCAATAAAGCCGTTCACGGTGAATATATTGACACAAGATACTTCTATAGTTGTAGAGGATTGCATGGAAGGTTCAAGTACAAATATTCATCAACTACTATACTAAGAAATTCACTTGCCTTACACACTTGCGGACTTTTTTTTTTTTTATCCCATCTGCAGCTTGAACAATGTGGAACCAGTGTGGATATCAAAAGGTGCTATCGATTCATAAATACATGATAATATTTTGTTCAAGACTATGTCCAAGGCTCCATAGATATATAAAATAGAACAATCCGATATAATTCTTAGTGCAAATTTTTTGTGTATAAACAGAGACCCTCAGCGCAGCCATGCTAGTGGTGGCCGTCAAACAAAAACCGCTCTATCCATCTCTCGGCACAATTCCCAGCTGAGGAGTGAGAGCTAAGCCCTCGCGGCAGGGATTAGGCTGACAGATCCTCGAAGAGGTAACCAACCTTCCTACGAGATCACAGGACCTCTGACAACACTCGACCTCACGCCTACCTTCTCCTACTGCCAGGCCATGCTGTCCTCAAGAGCGACGTTACTTTCAACAGCTAGCAATGCACGAAACCTTAAAACTATTCACGTCGTCGAATTGCAAACTAAACAGCTGGAGAGAACGAATTCTGTTTGACGAGATTAAAAATTGTAGAAACCCATCTATTTCTCTGTTACATATTAATTTAAAACCACATTTAAGAAAATAACTTCGAGGATTGTGTGGGCTTTCTTTCATTTTTTTTTTTTTTTTTTTGTAATTAAAGGCCGAAGCAAAATTAAGCGTAATTCTGGCTGTTTGAGGAAATTTTTGAAACATGGTTAATCTGCTTACATTAGACAGGTCCTGCATGACGGGCTTTGACATTATTTTGTCAGCTTAATATCAAATAACGCTTAAAATTCTTAACTAAATTTAATTATATTATTATTATAAATCCACATAAATGTAATTAGGACTTAAGTAAAGTTATATGGTGTACTCTCCAGATTTTTTATACAAATATCCCACTTTCTGAGCTCGGAAGTTTTCATTTTTAATTCCAAAGGATTACTTTTTTCTCCCTTGTCTCCTAATGTGTCCTAACCTTAACCTATGAGTTAGCCAATCTGTTAAAGAGCAGTCAAGAGATGGCCCTCAGTGAAGAGTTCCTGTACCCATTTGGAGCAGAGCTGCCCAGAGCACGCCTGCACTAGCCGTACTTAGCCTACTAATAGTCAGGCGTTATGGAGAGACGGGAACGAGAGCTAAGTACCATATAGAGCCTGGATTCGGTCGGGGTAAGCCCTCTATGGAGTACTTCAAGGCGCACCACTCCCAGGCCTTCCCCTTCTATATTTCATTTTTATTATCCTAAGTTTATTCAAGGACGAGATATAATAATATTTGACTTGCCACACTTCCTCCTCACTTTATAGGTGGGGCTTAAAAACTTCAGAGTGAAGTTCATTATCATTTATGCTCCATTTCTCTCATTCATTAAAGCTTCTACCTTATGCATATATAATCTTTAGACAGAGAGTAATATTCTGATTCACAACTGCATTCAATTTCCTTTGTTTTTAATGTATTTTAATTTTCCATATTTATTAGTTCATCAGAATATATAATTAATAATGAGACAAAAGATTATTTTCTGTGGAACAATCCAGACATTATGACTTCTGTATTACTCTTAATATTGCCTAATTTTATTTTACTGACAGATAATATTCATGTTTTGGTTTATGCCCTGATTAGTTTGACCACAGTAATAATTCGATAGAAATGATCATTGAATCCCCATTAGCCAACATCAGCACTTTAATGGTAGGTCTTACAACTAAATAATGATGTATTAATATACCGTTAAAATTTTAACACATGGCGAGTCACATACTAACTCATAATATTATTAAAATATTGAAATCAAATTCCATTTAGTCTAAAATTTACAAACCCTTGGATGAGTTCCATAGTGGCTGAACCAATCGATTGAAAGGGGGCGTTTGTACAGAACAAAAATTTAAAGACTAATAAGAAATACACAGAATGCATGCAGTTAGAACCTGGGTTCGATTCCCGGCTGATGTAGTAGGATTTTTTTTTAGCTCCCTGTGCATTTCTTGTAGCTAAGTTAGCATGGGATTTCATACCACAATTAATTCATAAATATTAACATAGTTGTGGTGTATTATCCCACGTAAATTTTAAACAATTAATGACAGGGAATAGAATAAAAAATCTATTTGTCCCAACCAGGACTTGAACCTGGATCTCCTGCTTTCCGGGCCAGTACGCTTCCATTTGCACCAACGGGACGAGCTAGATAATTATCTAGATAACTTAGAGGTTCAAGTCCTGGCTGGGACAGATAGAGTTTTTATTCTATTCCCTCGCATTTATTGTTCACAATAAATTCATTATTTTAAAGACTAATATTTGTCATTATAGTCCTTACAGAAAAAATAATTTTATACTATATATTTTATAACTTTTTTTAAGAACCACCTGTCAAATAATTTTATCTTCGGTTAAAATCAAATGAAAGGGTTGAAGGAAGCCAAAAATGTATTCTTCATTTTTATTTGAGTTACTCTCTCTAATTCTAGAGAATAATAAGAGAAAAATGTTCCACTTTACTTCTTCTTTACTGGTTCGTAGGAAGCCTATTGCAAGCTTATTAGCCTTTTGCTTTAGCCTTATCTCTTTCTTTGGCTAATGTGTTATACAATTCGCCATTTACTTTAAGTCCATGGCACTAGGAAAACTGCTGACTCTATGCAGCCCCTAACTATTAATAAATCTGGCTGTAGACAGAAAGAGTTTTGTCGACATAAGGCAAGACACATAAGGCGATAACGGCGGTGTCATTGTTCCTGGTGTGGAAGATGTCCTTCGGAAGTCTAGCGGAGTAGATCTGGAAGATGGCAGATAGAGACGAACTGTAGTTGGAGACGGATCGGCTCGAGGTAGGGGCCTTGAGCCAGCGGGAGACAATGACAGAAAACTTCCGCCAAAGAGATAGACAAGACTTAGCTGAGACTAGAAAGTGACGACATAACCAGTAGACTGCAAATAATCTACTACTGATTGTTAGTCATATTTTATCTATTATGCATTTATATCTGAACAATAAATTTATGTAAAATATACATTTATTCATAATAAATAGAAATAATGTATAATGTAACAGGTATGCATATAAAATTATGAAATAAATGTTATCGCATAAATATTTCAACGAAGTAGTTTATAATAATATAAAAAGCTATTTATATCTCAAAAGCGTTCACCATTCCCATAAATACTAGCAAGGCCTTTCTTCCATAATTTCCACTCAACCACAAGTTCGTCAAGGAGCCATGGTTTGTCCTCCCAGCTTTGTCTAGAATGGCTTCTTCATTTATATTTACTGTGAAAGTAATTGTTCAAACACTACCATTCTTCATTGGAGAATCGCTAGCTCATTTTCGCGTTCTCATAGCAAGGTTCCTCTTCAACGTAGGCTTTTACTGGAGGGAAAAAAAAGTACTTCTGTAACTCAAGTAATGAAGGTATAAAGATTGTGTATGTAGGTCACCCTTTTAACTCCCATCCTCCTCGTCCGATTTCAGCCAAAAATGAATTCCTCCAAGGGCTTCAAGAAACCTGTAATAAAATAAATAAAATAATGAGAATGCTCATTGATTCCGCTGGACAAAAAAATGGAAAAATACACTAAGATCTTGGAAAAAGGATGTTCCACTAAGAAGCGGCTCGAAATAGAAGAAATGGCTGAAAGAGAAAGGGTGTCGTGAGGGAGGGGGGGCGAAGTGGTCAGAGAGCCGGGAGTCGAGTATGGACTGTAGATTTGAAGTCAAGGAGCACAGAAATGTAAGGATTCTGTGAGTAGATATTTCGCTGTAGGAAGCTTCCAAGGAAGTATTCTGAAGGAGGAGTAATACCACAGCTTATGAAATAATTCAATAACAGCTACATTCTAATCTCACAGAAGAACCTCCATACTTCGCGCAAGCACGTATTGGGGAGGAGGGCAAGGGAAGAGACAAGGATTTTCCGAAGGTTGGGCTTCGCGGGGGTGGAGATGGCATTGGCGGGAAGTTTGGGATATGTTTCCAGGGGAAACTGGAGAAGGATTGGTTGGGTTTGTTATAAATGAATAAAGTAGGAACAGGAAGGAGATAATTTGGGTGGTGGTTGGATACCAATAACTACATCATAGACTGCTGCTCACTGCTCCTCAAACCTTATGCTAATGCTATCTGAACTGAATGAGGGGAAAGTCATGAGGCAGTTGAGAGAGTGGGATAGGGTATGGTCAGCATAGCTGTTGTGGAATCTGAAATATATAGATTGATGAATATGCATAGTTAACAAAATAAAATAATAAAAATATAAAAAGATAAACTCAAATGGAGAGTTTTTTTTTTACCGTAGATATTATTATTAGATGTTTTTAGTTGGAGTTCGGTAATACCTTATACCCCAACTAAAATCATCTAATAATTAAAAAGATAAATGCTTAGCTCCTGGGCGACTACTTTGGTGAGGACAGGAGGTGATGAGGGGTAATATTATGGAATATAATCACATGAGAAGGGTGAACAGAGGTTATGGGCACTATTTCTCTTGACTTTTAGCTCCATGGTGCTACAGGTGACAGCAGGAAATTTCAATATCCCTTCTCAAGAAGAAATTACAGCTGATTTAGCTTACTCTCAAAGAACTTACATATGACATATCAGCCAGTAGGTGGCAAATGAACTTCTACTTATGGAAAAATTACATGTCGTAAACGATACAAGTCATAATTTATAAGAATTGAAAGTTAATTTATTGTAAGAATTTTATTTAAATTTACTATCATAATTGATGACGTGTTAAGCTGTATTTTAAATTTTTATATTGGTGTTTGGCATGTATTTAATTTTATTTATATGTGTTCAATAAATTGTTTATTAATGAAATAATTAGGGTGGAGGAATCCTGAAGTCCTTACTTTACTTGACATGAGGAGCTCTTAATTTAATATTTGCCGAAATGTTTTTAAGAATAAAATAATGAAATTTAACATACGGTAAAATTCAGGGTCTTAAATACAGGAATACTTTATTGTCTTAAAAAATATGTTAATAAAATATTCTTATTAATATTTATCAAACAAAAATATTTTTATTTATCATCTGAATAGTAACAATATATAAAGAAAACTTTTTATAGTACACTAAAATCATTTGTAAAAAATTTATTGTCTATACATTTAATGTGTATCTAGCAGGATTGCCATTATATTATACATGTAATAATACACATAATCCATGTATAATACAAATGGACTCTCGATAATCAGTAGCAGTAAAGCATATAAATTAATTAATTAAAATACATTGACATATAGTTAATGTGAAGTTACTCTCTCCTCCTATAACCACCATTGACACCAATTTCCAATACACCACCTCTCTGGGATGGTGGTAAAATTGACTGAAAATAAAGTACCCTGATTGGCCTTAATAACAAAATTCTTCCGTTATGAAGCCAAGGATAGCTTGATAAGCCAGTCAAACGGCATTTCGTAACATTTCGTTCGGAAGAATCCAAATCACCGATGAACATAAAATAGCTTTTTATTTCCGAGCGGATAAGAAGCTGTCCACTGCTGGGAGGGACTCGAGATGAAGCTATAAAACTGACAAGGGATGCTGAAAGGTATACCAGAATTTATGAACTGATAAACTTACCCTTCAAATCATATTTTTTGTAATTTTCAGGAAATTTTATTTTATTTGCTTGAGAGGAGCGAGCTATTTTTGAAAATAAATTAGTATCGGATGTTTATTCCAAAATAACCTTTCCCGTCAGATGCTTTAGTGGGCAGCGTATAACATATATAAATATATAATATGTTATTTTTTTCTTGGACAGGTGTCATTGGTTTCTGTGGTCAGCACTGACTTGGAACGCCCAATTTTTTCTACTAATGTAGTGCAGATATTTCGTAAATAGACATTTTACTCTTAGCGTTTTGTAAACAACCTAAAAAAAAAAACAATAAACTAATCAGACCCCCCTTAATTTTATGAAAAAATACTTGTTCCAAATTCATTTTCGTATGAGATATTAGAATTCTGGAAATTCGCTCCTCTATTCTGATCTGGCATCTCTCTGATGGATATAACTTTGGAAATTGTGTCTGTTCACCAGATTCTTTTATTCCGTTCACAGGTAAACGGAACTTTGAACTAAACTGCGAAAAAATAATGTTTAAGCATTCCCAGTGAGTCCTATCTGACCATCTACCCCATTGACTTTATTATCTTAGTTTATGATTAGCCAAAATATTACTCCATCAGTTTTATTTATTTCTATCTGTAATAAGTAATTTACAAGAGATCTGTGATAGGATTGCTATCATAACAGATCTCTTGTAAATTGTGTCTTTTCCTTTCTGGACACCAGAAATGCTGGTCACTTAAATTTACTTCTTTAACTATTATTTGAAGCGCAGAGAAGATTCCTTCTTTGTATTATTATGTGTATAAACATTTCAACTGATAATATTTTTTATGATGTAAATTTTTCAACTGAATATTATTTTATTACTTTATGATGTACTGTTTTCAAAGAACAAAACTTTCAAATTGTGTTTTTACCTTTTACAAATGTAGAGCTAATTAATATAAATAATATCCTTAAAAGAAAACAATTTTAATATAAATTTT
>KZ807785.1:18013-30408 GCA_000696205.2 Oncopeltus fasciatus | reverse complement strand
TATTTATTAATTTTAAATTAAATAAATTTTATTTCACTGAAGAGCTAATTAAGATGGAAAAAATTCTTCATGTACTTTAGTTCTTTTATAAACAAAATGAAACTGTGTAAAGGTCTTTATTTAAATTTTATTATTGTACAAGTTTTCGACATTGATAACTGTATTTTGGAAATGAGTTAGGAATATCTCTCCTGAAAAGTCAATTTTCTAGTGAGTAATATTTGTTATGAAGGATAAAATAAAGGGGAGGAATTCAGTCTGTGAAGGATACTTGCGACCTCTTGGGCAAGATAACATCCTTTGGATCTGTTTGGATGTGAACTTGTCTTGTGAAAGCCCACCTTATCACTTTAGCTATTGCTACACGAAGCACAAAGATCGGGATCTACAAAATCAGCTCGTACAAAATCACTAGTTCTCGTCAAGCGGATTTCGACTCGATCCTTGCGACATTGTAGACAACCTAATAACGAATTAATGCCCGATTAACTCCAGTCTTACAAGAGTGAAAGCTACAGATCTTAGATAAAGTCTAGTTATTTCGGAAACATTAGTCGGAGACAATCATGGCGAAAATGTTACAAATATTATATACTATTTACGGACGATTGTGTTTTGGTCCCTTGATAAAAGCATTGCAGGGTTGCAAGGTTGTTCAGCGTCTAATGTGCTTCTTTATTTTTCATTTATTTTAATAACTATCAGTATTGGTGGAAAATTTGTTGTGGTTCAGAAAAGGTTGATCCAAAAAATACAATTTCAGAAAGTGTATTTTTTAAAAGATTATCTGCGGACGTTTCGACTCACATCGTAAGCCATCTTCAGGGTTATCAAGAAGGCGAGAGGGGACATGATGTCACCTGGGACAGATCTGCTTAAATGAGGTAGTGATGTTACTGTTCTTATAGAGTTACACAAATGTACTCACTAGTCAAGTATTAAAAATAAAAATAAAAATTTCATTAAAATTATATGTCTATCAGTTCTTTAAGTTCTTAAGGAAAAAATGAATTATATGTATTGAAAGTATATCAGATTTCAGTTCCAATCAGATTATATTGATGGTAATTAGCATTAAGTCCTGCAAGGATTAAAATATTGAATAATCTAACTCAAACAGTTTTAAAAAAATGTCTTATCAGCATATTACGTTTACCTAATTATTCGAAATGTTTATTTTTCTAAATCATATTTCAAAGTCACATAAATACAATTTATTTGATTATTTATAATAATTGATTTATTTTTAATATTTATTTGTATTTCTTAGACAAAAAATTATAATTATAATTAAAGATATTTTTATTTTTTAATGCGTTCAGAGAGCAGACTGATTATCCTGGCTAACATACTTATCTTCTTTCAGCAAATTCTTTCATTGGGGGCTCTTGGTCGACTTAAGTATGTCATAAATCGATTCTCTATGTCTACCAAAGACATTAAAGTATTTTCAAAAATTGGTTAATTTTTTTATTTACCTTGACCTCAGAAATATTGACAATTAAGGTAGATTTGAATTTTGAAATACACAGGTCGTGGTTGATTTTCAAATTTATTGCATGTGAATAAATCTTCAAAATTAAATATATTCCTCTGATAAAGTTATCTTTAATTTTCGTTAATAATGAACTAATAAGATGCTTCTGTTATATATTCTTTTATAATATAGGTTTGATTAAATTTGTTTAAATTTATAAGTATTGTGATCAGTAAATATGAGATATGTTATTGAAGTCCTTCACATAGGAGCTTCGTATACTGAGCATAATATTCAGTAGCACTATTGTATTTGAGCAATCCATCTCATGTTATCAGATACACTTTTCAAATATATTGGTATCTATAAAAAAAAATAGGTTTCGATTTCATTGCTCTCATAAATTTTCATTTATTTTTTAATGTTATCCTTCCTTTTAACCACTTCGGGTCATGGGGAGAGGGGCTATCTACTGCTTGCCACTCCATTCTAAACATCTATTGCTCAGGAAAACCTTTCACTAATAAATAAAGAATTGCCCTGGGCGGGATTCGAACCCGCAGCGCCAGGATTGTGAGACCCGACGGATCCCATTAAAATATTTATATTTTCTTTGCTGCAACGAAAAAAACATATATTATTTCCAATCTACATTTCAGGTACTCCCTGACTACATTTCATCAAGGAAAATAAATATTAGTAGCTTTTAGGATGTAAAGTTAAAATATTTAAACCACCACCCCCAATTGTTTAATATTGCTTCAAAAGCATTACTAAGTAATTGTTCTTATGAATTTTTAAAATTGTTTAGAATTTAGCTCATTGTCAAATTATGTTTGAATATTAAAGCTCAGGATCTGACAGAATTATATCGGAAATAAACATATTTTCATTCATTTATTAAAGATTGCCCAGTGCTTTAGGTGTTTACGGGAGAGTGGTGACCTGCTGGTAAAACCTAAAATGGCTGAATAGATTGAGTAAAAATTCTAAAGTAATTATATCTTGTCGTATCTGTTAATGAAGAAAATATGAAATAAGGATTGAAATCTCTGGGACTTAAACAAAAAGTTCCAAAATAACCTGGAGAGAAAACCTTCTTTTGTTTTGTGATCATTCCTCGTAAACAGATGCGAATATATTCTTTTTGTGTCAATTTCATAAATGTTTTACCTGCTACGTTGGTTCTGATGGGCACTTCAGCAAAATTCTACTTTTTCTTTTGTAATTTAATAGAAATATCTAGTTGCATATTTTAAATTCAATTAAAGTCTATTGAACGTACTGTGATTCGCAAATCAATAACCAGTGATGTAACTTTTCGCAAAGTCTGAGCTATTTAGTCAATATGAACATACTAGCTGTTGTGCTAACATATTCACATGCAGACATTTAATGTGGAAACGGAAACTGATATGTGAGAAAATAAAATTGATGAGCCCCTCTGTACTTTCACAGTTCTCTCCTGGGAACCTGTGAACTATAAATAACAGTGATTCGTACATCAGTTTGCCTGAATAATCATGGATATTAACAAATACTTCAAGACAAATAATAAGTGCTCGTATTTTATTTTTACACTTGCTCTCCTTGGCTTCCCAATTTATAATGCAAATTATATATTTTCTCTTGTATACAAGTCATTATGAAAGAACTAAACAGTTTTTGAGTAGATTCAGGCTTTTTATTGTAAAGATAATTCATTTTCCTTTAATTTACACATTACAATTCATTTAGCAATTTTTTTTTACCACACGCAGGAGAAAGGAATAAAATCAGAATTACGTTTATTTTCCTCATAATTACAAATTATTGAAAAAATTAAAATTAAATTTGAAGAATCGAAACCACTAATATCATAAAAATTAAAATTTTTAGTAAGTTTAGACTTTAAGATCAAATATGAAATTGATAGAACTTAATTTTCAAAGTGCCATATCTTCAGAACCATGTTCAAGCTTGCCATGGTTATAGGATATTTAATTTTTAGTGATAGAAGGTATAAGTTTCGCTTTCGGTAATGCCTGTTATGTATTTTTAATTAAAAATAGGGAGAAAATTCAGATCTACGACAAGAGTAATGGCAGAACTACATTTTTGTCGACTCAATTTGTCAACAATTATTTTGCTAGATTGTAAAAATAAGAATGTGGAGTCGCAAAAAAACCTACTCCTGACTGGTTGCAATATATTCTCTCAGACCTTTAGTCTGAGTAACACATAATAAAAAAAAAAACTGTTTCTGGTGACGGATAGTTCACAGAAAGCATGGAGAAGAGGATGAAAGAGGGAATTAACTATGAGCCAACAGCCTAGAATAGCCTACTAGCTATAGATTAACCAGTACAAAAAGATTCGGAAGGTAATTGGCGAAGATCTGATCTTATCAGAAAGGAAGGATATCCAAAGAGATATGTACTGTTTAATTTCTCACGAACTGTGACGTCACAGCTCAAACCATGAACCTCCTCAACTCTAAAATGGCTCCTCAACAAACAAATCTCTACTAATAAACATTCAATTACTGACCGCTGTCTGCGCTCATAACCAAAGAGATCTCTTCATTCCTATTTTAAGCGGTCATGACTTGAAAATAAAATAATCTGTTTATTTCTCCTCTCGAAACAGCCTAGTACAATAAAGGAATTTAAAAAATCAGTCGTAAATGGGTTCTAATTGCTAACGTTGACTGCGTTTTAATGTTTGTGGTTGCTATAATGGCATCTTTCATTCTGAATTAATATTAACAGCATTTAGCAAATTAACTGATAAGCAACTTTAGAATTTAAACAGCTATATCTAATTTTAAAAAAAACTTATTTTCTCTAAATATATGCACTTATTCTCTGCACAAAATTTATTATAAGACATTATTTATATTCAAAATAAAATTTCCCTACATTCTTAGAATTTATTTTACGAGAAATTTCTTATATTACAAATGATACACGGTTATTATTATTATGTAAATAAGCACATTTGATTTATTTGTACATATGATTTATTACCTTTAAATAATTTATATTTTATATTTATTTGATTGTAAGTCATTAAAGGCAATAGTTGCAGTAGGTTATGCAGTAGATGTAATTATTTGTGATAAATTAACTTTAATTTATATCCTNATGATACACGTACCGGTACACACTCATGAATATGCTGGGCAAAAATAAGGTTCGTCATATTTTTTAAATCGAGTCAGGGAGTCATTAAAAACCTTTCCACCTTTTTATGATGAACATGGCTGTCACCACGTGTCAAAGAAGAGGTATAAAAAGTCTCTCACGCAGGTGCTGCGTGTTCTAACAGGATTTCCCTGGTTTGTATATAGTTCGATAAAAATAATATCAAAAAAATAGGTTTACGCACAAAAATAATTTAATGAATTAGAGTAAATTAGGAAATATAATTCACAAGACTAAGATAACAATGAACGTAAAAGGTATGTATGTTCATCGCTCACTCTTTGCTACATTCATTAATATCTCCCTTATTCGTTAACGTTTTTCGTAAAAGTGTTATAGAACATAAACATTAAAGATTACCTATCATAGCAATTTATAAATGTTATCTAGTATTAAATATAATAATTTAATTTCCTAACGTTCATATTTTCTAACATTTTTAGGATAAACGCATATTAAAGAATAAATTAACAAATATAGCTATGAACGGTGGAAACTTCCCTCTCTCTACTTTCCCGGCGAGTCTAGAGTAAACTTCAGTAGACATACCTTTTATTCTCATTCTTCTCTATGGTTTATAATTTTTGCTATTTACTATATATTATCATACCTTCTATTATCCGTCTTCATTGGTTTCTGCAAACCATCTTCTGTTGGAGAGCGCTTTCGGACATTGTCCATCTTCGAGGTCGAATACATACGTTCACTGACACTGTCTGTATTCAACTCGCGTCCGAAAGCAGTTGAATACAGACAGTGACAGTGACCACATGTATTCTGACAAGAAGATGGACAATGTCCGAAAGCGCTCGCCAACAGAAGATGGTTTGCAGAAACCAATGAAGACGGATAATAGAAGGTATGATAATTAGTTCTATATTAATTGGTAGTGAAATAACCTTTTAGATTATTTACTATATATTTATTATAAATAAAAGATAGAAATCTGTTTATATTATGTAGATAATGTAAAAACCATATTTCATTTTTTTCATTTGAAATTCTGGAACAAATATATTTTTGATCGAGGGGAGGGGGGAAGTTTTGATGATCTTATATTAACATATTTATTTATTTTATATCACTCTTCCTCTTCGGCGAGTCTAGAGCCAAGCTACTGGTCTCACTTACACACTCATTGCTCCCACGACTTGTAAAATTCTTAACTCTTTTATATTAATGAAGCACTGGGAATCTGCTCAGTGCACGCAGCTTCTGCTTGAGAGTTTATTATTTGCCGCGTTAATGTTCAATCCCCACGAATATCCCGAGCTATTTGTGATATACCTTGTGAAGTTACGTACTGCAGTATGTAAGAGGCACAAGGCAAATGGTGAGTGTCGATAAGGACGAATGTTTTTCTCATTTCGAAAACCCTGTGACATCACCCTGGTGCAACACGTGTCAGAAGACTCCTGGGCTGAAGGAGGAAGATGCCGCAGATAGGAGGAGCTCGCGTCTCTTGCCTAACCCCGAGTCATCCGGGTCTGCACGACCCTCCGCCAACGAGATAAAGCAGGTCTCCTCAGGATGGGGTTAACTCTCGCTGGAGAGCCTACTTCGTGTTATCTGGAGGCTCCAGCCGAACGCGGAACGAATCCAAGGTGTCACAGTGTCACAGAGCTCACTTGTTGCTAGTGAAGAAACTGAAACTGGTTAGAGGGAGGGGGAGGAATAAGAGATATGATGAAGCTGGCAGAGATCGGAATGTAGAGAGAATGTATACTGACTTCATTCCCGAACAGAAACTTTGCACGTTATATTTGTAGAGAATTTATTAGTATGCGGTAAAGGTTGATCCGAAAAAACACAATTTAAAAAAAAAAAGTATTTTTTTTTTATCTGTCGACGTTTCGCCTTACATTGTAAGCCATCTTTAGGGCTGTCACCCGCATACTCATCAGATTTGTTCTAGGTGAAAGAATATCTCCTCAGACCATCATGATAGCCCTCAAAATGGCTTTAGATGTAAGCCGAAATGTCGGCAGATAATTAAAACTGTATTTTTAATTTTTGGATCAAGCTTGACCGAACCCCAACAAATTCTCTACTAATAAATCCCCACTTGCACATAATGATTTGTTGCCACATCGCGAGGGGCGCTGGCTTCAATTGCTTCAGTTACTTAATTTTCAACTTTTAGGTATTGGATAAATAAAACTTCACTAAAAATAAAAGTAATTGTAATTCATATTTGTTGGAGTAATTAATAATGACCATAATCTATCCATTGCTTGCGGACGTACGTCATATTACTGTCATTTATTTTCTAAGTCCTAAGTTTTTTAGTTCTGTACCTTTTATTAGTTTTTAATTTATTTATAAGATGTGGGGTTAATTACCAGGTCTAATCACTGAATCTTGTATTCATTTGGAAGGGTCGGTGCCCTTGACGAAGTGTTAACATTGCTCTCTAAGCAAATAAAGCCTATCATAAGTGTGCGTGTTACGTAAAACTAAAATACTACAATACACACACGTATTCACGTACTCAAAGGGGAAGTTAGATGGAAACACTCTACATGTATTATTTATTTATCTAAGAGATACTTGCTTACACAAATTGGTTTTCCTTGTTTCAGGTGAGTGTCAGTCAGGATAAGTAACGGCCTAGGAGTCTGTACTTAACCTATTTCTCGTCCTGGGTCTTATCTCTGCTTCCTTGATAAGGAGTCAGTGCAGCTCGCTATCAGAGCCGGCAAATACAAGTAAAAACTTCAAACTTACTCTGCTAATTATTCAGTGAGTGCTAAATATTCATCAGGAAGTTAGTTTCTTCCATTAACAATTTTGGGAGTGACAATTAATTATTTGCACGATTGTACCAACGATTCTGAGATACTTAGTTCTAAATATTTGCACGACCTCCATACATCCATCTTATAAATCACAAATTAATTTCAAATCCGTTCCAAATATTTCAGAATATTTAGCTAATGGACATGTAAAAAAATATTATTTTAAAATGATTTTTTATCTTTTTTGAAAGTTATGATAACTTCAAAAACCTTGTACAACAACTTAATAACCTTTTCTATTGCCTCACATTCCGGGATTTCAAAAAGAGTACTCAAGTACAGTATACAGGTACAAAATGAGTCAGTGACAAATCAGAAAATGCGCTCAAGGTTTTTTTTTTTTTTTGGTTTTTTTTCTAAAAACAGAGTTTACGAGTATTTGACATTACTTATATTCAAGTCAGAAATATTAGAAATAGAAATATGTAAAAGATCTGTTGTTTAATTTTTGCTTTCAGCAGTTTTCTGTAATGGAAATATCAGTTAATCTGATAACAGTGCGAGCTGTGTTGAATTTTTCTGATTAGTGTGTATATTTCTTTTTGTTGTGAAAAGTTATTTATTGTTATATAAGTGTGAGATATTCATGCGTTTTATCGTATTAATCGTGCAAGACATATTATATATATTTTGTGATATGATATTATATTCAAATGCAGATATGATGTGTATCGGTGATGTAACTTGTGTGAAATCAGATTATATCAAGGTGGTAAATGTAAGTTATTTATTTTGTCTAAGCCTATCTTTAATAAAACATTGTACGCCAGCTTAATTTACATTGGCAAACACTTTATCAAGTGGTTTCCATGGTCTTCAGAAATATTCATAAATTCTTATACAGCTTGTCCGGGACGAGAGCTTGTTGCTCGTTCACCATTGAGCCGTGAAGAAGCCATCACAAGATGTGCGAAAACTCGGTAAAAAATCTAAATTTCCTTCAAGCCTGGAAGGATTCATGAATGTATTCTTTTGAATTTATCTCTGAAAGGGTGCTTAAGAAAGATCTGCCATATATAGGCACTGTGCTTGATTGGTGGAAATCATCCCATTGAACAATAAAGCAAAGAGACTGTCCAATGAGAGCAGCTGGTGAGAGAAGTCATGAAGCTGGTGGTGAGACTGGCCCAGTCCCAAGGTGTTTACAGGAAGCAGTTTACAGTAGCTTGTGTTTACAGGGCGCGCCACCAGCTGATCAGCCAAGTAAACACTGTTGTCCACTGCCACCGATTCGCTGATCTTGGTAAACACGAGTGGCTTGTGGGGAGTCACTAGCTCCTTCCCTAGTCAACCTCTTCCCATTCACAAAAATATTTTCGCTTCCTATTTATCCAGAAGACTACTTCTCATGTGGAAAATAGATTGTAACCATCTCTCCTACTGAGAAGGAAAGTTTTGCCCTATTTCTACATTTTTCTTACATTTGTTTGTGCTTTTGTTAAGCACTAAAATGAGTCTAGCACTCCGGATCTCAAAGATTCTATAACAAAACTCTCAATATAAATTTAAAACAAATGTTTGATGCATATAGATTGTTCTGTCCTAGACTGATTTTGACCTAATTCAGGGATATATGTTGTGCGTCATGACTATTCAGGAAATTATGCTCTTCATTTTTAAGATTTATTATTATTGTTATTATTCTATTTTACTATCCTATTATCATAGCCATGTTTAAAACATTGTTTGGTTTTCTCTGATCCTTGGGGTAGCTGAAAGATATAGTCCGTTTCGTATATTACGCACCTGCACACACACACACTCACACATATATATTTATATAATGATATCTAATATATTTTAAAACCGTTGTAATGCTTTTAGGTAGAAGGGAAAGAGGAGTTTATTTGATAATTATTTGTACGGACGGTTCTCACAATTCTGACATTAAATATCTTAATAGGGGGTGAAGAACGGCGTACGATGAACTATATATAAATGTATAAGTGTAATTGTTCGTGATCGAGTCAATTTCTCGTTTCACAAGAACACAAAGCCTTTTGACCTGTTAACCTTTGGAATATCTTGTAAATGCTTGTCACTGAACTATAGCTGGAGCAGTTAAAGTTTATCGCAGATCGCTATAACCCCATAATACGTTTGTTGTAGAGACGCCATTGTCTAAGCTACCAAGATCTGTTCATTGTTTATGGTTTATCTTGAGTCTATCGAGTGTCTAATTATTAGAATCAAATAGTTGTAGGTAGACTGATGAAAAGTATTTAACTGATAATTAATTTAAATGTAATTATAATTTCCAAATATATAAATTGAAATTATTTTGATCAAAACGCTCTACATACAATAAGCATGATAAATAGTAATTCATTTAAGGTTAGGTTAATTAATAAGTCAATAAACGAACAATAAATTAGTAATTTACCAGACGAAGTATTGTCTCACGAAATCCGCAACGTGAATAGCAATAATTTCATTTGGGATATGACTTTTCACGCTTTTCTTGCTCCCCTCGTGAAAAGAAGAAAACTCAAAAGATATATATTTGTTATGTATTTGTAAGGTAATATTTCTGTGGCTATTATAGCGCCTCTTCAAGAACTTAAACAGTACCATTCACAACTCAATATTAACAAAAGAGAGCCTTCCACTAATGCTTTTACAGCATAACTACAGCCTAGAAAGGAAGGTTACAATAGATTACCTGGTTACAATTATAATAGATTGAACTGTCAATTTGTATGTGATCTTTAGTTTCTATTAGCACATCATGAATTCTTTTTAAGAATTTGATTTTTTTTTTTTTTCATTTTTTAAAAATACATAAAATTTTAAGAATATGTTTTTTGTTTATTTTCAGTTTAGACTATTCTTCTTAACCAATAATAAAAGAAATATTTGTAAAATCAAACAAATGACTATTTTAATTGCATTATCTGTAGAATGGTTTTGTTTTTTCTG
Organism: Oncopeltus fasciatus; assembly: GCA_000696205.2. Classification (NCBI taxonomy): domain Eukaryota; kingdom Metazoa; phylum Arthropoda; class Insecta; order Hemiptera; family Lygaeidae; genus Oncopeltus; species Oncopeltus fasciatus. The sequence continues at coordinate 20,029 of KZ807785.1, read as the reverse complement.
TTAATTATATATATATTTTTTGAATGCTGTTTATAGTACTCTACAGAGCTTCTTTTTACTTTTAGAAGGTTTACAATAATTTTTTTTCGAATTTCATATGCCTAATAACGTTTAATATAAAATTTAATTAAATACGATGGGAAGGGAGTATAAGATACTGGCTTAACAGATCGAATACAGTAGTCAGCTTTTTCAAAAACACCAATGTTTTACACTGATGGATATCTGCTAGTAGAATGTAGCAAAGTGATTGATAATTTGGAGATATTTGGTTAATTGTCGAAATCTATTACAAAAGATTAGTTGATTCTGACGGAAGAAAAAAAAACTAACTTGCGTACGAAAAATGTTTTTNTGTGTGTGTGTGTGTGTGTGTGTGTGTGTGTGTGTGTGTGTGTGTGTGTGTGTGTCCAATACCAATATACTAAAAGTGCTGTTCTAATCTCATTGTTTGCTTTTATACTAATTAGATAGATTTATATTTGAATGTTTGTTTATCTTATCCATGTGTAAATTATTGGGAACACTATGACTGTATTATCGTATACCAAATGGGTTTGTTGAGAGACAAATGCTAGCAATTCCAACAAATTAGTTAAGAATATAATAAAGAAATTGTTTGTACCTATAGTTTAGTTTATATAATTTCGACTTTGAATCCCTAGTGTTGCTTTCTTATGACGGAGGTTTTCATCTTTAAGGCAGAAGTTAAGAGTCTCACTTGCATTATCCTTTTTTCATTTGGAACAATCGAAGAAGAATGAGATTCTAATTCAAGGACAGCAAATGTGCTGTAAAGAGAGGTTACGGGCCTCTGAGGTCATCTCAAGATGAGAGCAGTAACTTGTAAATAAGTCATCAGACATATGTATCTAATCAAGTGTCCACTTTTTTATTTAATTTTAAAATGTAAATAGTTATCAATAATCTGTCAAACATTTAGTTAATTAATTCTATTGGACCGAAAATTCAACAGTTCTAAAACGTTGAAAGTTTTCTTAAAATTCAATGTAGCCTAAGTAAATAGGCATAGTCCATAATACGATTATAATTGTCATAGAAATCCCTTTCGATGAGGTAACTTATGTTTCAATACAGAAAAATGGTAACAATTGTTGATCGTTTGTTTCTACTAAAATATATTTAATGGAAGAAGGTCAGCAGCAAACATGAGTTAACTTAATTATAATAATTATTCTCAGTACAAGTGAACAGAATAAAAAATCTAACTGTCCCAGCCAGGACTCGAACCTGGATCTCCTGCTATCCGGGCCGGTGCATTTGCCAATTATGCTACCTGGACAAGTCTGATAAGTTATTAAATATATATAATATATCGTCTTATGCTCCTCCGAGCATTAGACGATATATTCGTCGGCCTCGGAGGATAGACTCTCAACACTAGTGCGGGGAATTTAATAACTTATCAGAATGGTCCTGGTAGCATAATTGGTAAATGCACCAGCCCGGATAGCAGGAGATCCAGGTTTGAGTCCTGGCTGGGACAGTTAGATTTTTTATTCTGTTCCCTTGCACTAAAAATTAGTAAAATTTACGTGGGATTAAATACCACAAAAAAAAAATACTGATAAATTATTAGATTTTTTTGCTGGAGTTTGGTCAAGGTAAACCTCCAAAAAAAATTCCAATTTAAAAAAAAATTGTATTTTTCAAATTATCTGCCAACGTTTCGACTTACATTGTAAGCCATCTTCCAGGCTGTTGAAATACAATATCATAAGAATAAAAATAAAAGGAATGGTTGAGTGGTTAGGGATGGTTGAGTGGTTGGATGGTTGGGTGGTTGAGTGGTTAGGGATGGTTGAGTGGTTGGATGGTTGAGGGGTTTTGGGATGGTTGGGTGGTTAGGGATGGTTGAGTGGTTAGGGGTGGTTTAGTGGTTAGGGGGATGGTTGAGTGGTTAGGGATGGTTGAATGGTTAGGGATGGTTGAGTGGATAGGGGTGGTTGAGTGGTTAGGGATGGTTGAGTGGTTGGATGGTTGAGTGGTTAGGGG
>KZ807784.1:349555-361867 GCA_000696205.2 Oncopeltus fasciatus | reverse complement strand
AATACTTAAAATGATTAACAATTCCAGGTTTATACAATATATAATTAATTTTTATAAAATCAATAAATAAATTAATGAGGAGCTATTCGAAATTGGTTGTAACTCGGGCATACAAGGCAATGGTAACCCACTCGATGATGGGCCTCCAGTGATAGAAAAGCCTACAATACGACCCAGTTGGTAATCTCGAACCCGCCAGAGATTTAGGAAAAGAGGGTTGAAGTGGTATTGAGAAAGCTACCAGTGTTGGTGCTTTCACAAGGATATAAGGGTTGGATCGTAAAACGATAAGGAGGGGGGTGTATAAAACTTCTCCGTCAAAATTTATATAAGTAAGGTACAAGTTCACTGCACAAATTATCTCACTTGTTTTTTTTTTACAATTTTTGAGGTGATGATATTCATTTGTATCTTCTTTTTACCCTCTTTTCTCATTTTTGCATCTATTCCCTTCAACCTGTACGTTCACTGTTTTAATTTATTACATACTACCTATCAAGTTCAGGTATTTAAAACTTCAGTTTATTTGGCTCTAAGTCCAAAGAGGTTATTGGCCGGAGTATCGGCCGTTGTAGAAGTGTCTTAAAGTAACGTCACACATCCCCCGTTAGGAATTTTTTTTTCTCTCATTTTGAGTTGCTTGGTGGTGTTCTAGTCAGTGATTTATCCTTCTTGTATATCGCCTCTCAGATTTCTGTTTGTTGCCATTGACACATGTGTGCGTATAAACGACCTGGGAAAATATGGAGGAATAGAATTAAATGCGAATGCATACCGAAATGCTACGCTTCTCCTACTCGATCTAACTCTCGCGGTAGGTACAAAATAAATATTCTTCGTTTTCCAATCGAATATATAAAAGTTTATTGAAAGCCACATAGAGGCAGGTTGAAGTTTCCAATATCTTGGACGTTGTAGCAGTGAACTTCTCGGATTGGCAAAGGGCAATGTGGAAAGCACTTATTCTGTCAGTCAAGCATGTACTTGGCATGGACCTAGTAGAGTTATGAATGGGGGAGAGAGAGCTAGTTCTCGAGCCGCTATAACTCTTTACTGGGATTAAAGCCGAGTATAATTCCAGCTGCCTTTGACTTTTTATTTGACATAGTCATAGCATTTAGCGTGTCAAGTGTCCGTGTCACATCACGTCCACTGATCGGCACACTTCCACTGACATTCGACTGATGGTGCTCTTTCTGCACTATCGCTGACCACTTTCAAAAGACTGTTTAGAGATTGATAGTGATAAGAAACCCTCTTTTAATGACCGGTACTTATTTATTTCTCGCTTCGGGCGAATATACTGTCTGAAACAGAAATATCACTTTTCCTAACAACAAATATAAAAACGTATTTTTGAACCAGCTGCAGTTCTTTGTTAGTGAACGGTTGTTCTTAGTGCATTAGTTAATTTTGAAGTCCCTTCTACGCGAAAAACACAAAGGTTGGTTCATTGCTAATGAATAGTTAGCAGTTAATTCAATATAATCTAGTGGAACGGTAACTGATATATGACATAATTCATATGAAAAATCATTATAAAATATACAATACAGTGAATTACAGTAAAATTAATTTGATTCCTAAGGTAGAGAAGGAGGGAGAGACATGGGGGCTTCAAGGATAGAAACCACTTGGGATCGACTACCATCTTGTACATTATATATTATGGATAGCCATGGAGAGGTAAAGGATCAGGGAAAGAACAGAATAGATTCATCAACTGAAGTAAATTTATAGCAGTGAATTACTCCAATGTGTAAATAAATAATGAATTTTTTTTTGGTAATTAACCCACGTAAATTTTAGACGATTAGATGCTAGGGAATAGAATAAAAAATCAAACTGTCCTAGCCTGGGCTCGAACCTGGGATCTCCTGCTAACGAGATTTCCTAGCATTTAATCGTTTGATTTATGAAAATCTTATCGATAAGAAAGAAACAAAATACAATTAGATGAATACATAATGCACAACTATTGATAAGAAACAAAACCAACTTAGGAAATTATACGAAACAATAATAGTCAGCATTTCTGAAAAAACAAAATAAACAAAGAATAGTTAACACAATTACGGATCAATTCGGAAGGGAAATATGGAATTCGCCCAATGTGTGCTGCCATAAACAGCTTCAGGTTACCGGATAGCCCATGGTCATCCGAACACATCCAGGTTTTCCGAAATGTTGATAACCACCACAGGCCGGTCGTCATCCTGTCGACATTTGACCCTGGCACCAGAGAACCACACATATTTTAGCTTGCCTTTTTCTTCTATTGGCGCGCCAGGTAGTAGGCTGATATTCTCACCCGGAAAGATGGCATGGGCATCATTGTCCTTCAACCGGTATGAATGACTATTAGAAAATGAATTTTCTAATAGAAAATAAAAAGTGAACGCAAAAAATTATTTTATTAGATGATTTTAGTTGGGGTTCGTTCAAGGTAGATCCAAAAAAATACAAATTTAAAAAAAGTGTATTTTTTTTTATAAAAGATTATCTGCCTACGTTTCGGCTTACATTGTAAGCCATCTTCAGGGCTTTAAAAATACAATGTCATGAGAATACAATAATAATTGACAATATTATAATACAGAATTACCATAATGTAATGTGATATGAAAAGTATGAATGTAGAAGGCTATGTAAGAGAATTTAAAAAAACATGCAGACAACAACTTATTAAAAAAGAATTGAATAACATTAAAACAGTAATTTACCACACCTGCCTTTTTTTTTAATTCTCTTACATAGCCTTCTACATTCATACTTTTGATATCACATTACATTATGGTAATTCTGTATTATAATATTGTCAATTATTATTGTATTTTTAAAGCCCTGAAGATGGCTTACAATGTAAGCTGAAACTTTGGCAGATAAACTTTTATTAAAAAAATACACTTTTCTTAAATTTGTATTTTTTTTTTGGATCTACTTTGACCGAACCCCAACTAAAATCATCTAATAATAATATCTACTGTCAAAAAAACTCTCCTTTTGAGGAATTTTATGCCATCAGATTTCTCTTACTTCTCGTAAATTGTGATCACCTTAAGACGTAAGCAGAAAGCTATTTTCCGTATCCTGAAAGTACATAGCAAAACCCATGAATAATTAAAATTCGCACATCACATTGGTATAAATTTTAAATACCTCCAATAAAAAAAATTTATTTATACATCAGTTGCAGTTGAATACAACAATTAAATTCATAATATTAATTTAAATTGATCAAAGTGTAACTGATATTATTTTAATAAGCATGCACACTCCATATTTAGAAACAGTTGAAGTTCAAAGAGCCCAATTAAATTTATAAGGAAAATATATACAATGTGAGCAATTAATTTTCTGATGAAATTATTTCATTTGCTTTGATCAATATACTTTTTCGCGGGGAAATTATATATTGCAAGGTATATAAATTAATACTTAAAATGATTAACAATTCCAGGTAATTTTCTTTTTTCAATAGAAAGAAAAGTTTCATTAATTTTTCAACTAAGCTCAACAAGATTAATAGAACTCGACCCTTTATTACTCATACATTCAAATTTCCCAGAATAAAATGTATAACTAATGTATTATGTAGTATACACTAAACTGAAAGACCCCATCACCGACAGATGACATGACCTGACCGACAGATGTAACGTCATTTACAAAATCCCCTGCGCCACTCAAAATTGTACGGTAGCATATTGGTATATAGGACAAACAAAGAACCCCATAAAAATACGAATCAGCAACCATCAACAAGACATTAAAAATTAAAAACCACCGCAGCCCTTTCAGTAAACTCCCATACTGACTAACATACTTTCAACTTTGATAAACTCACACTTCTTGCGACTAAACCCAACTTTGAGAAACGAATTTTAGCTGTGTCTAATAACACTGCACAATAAAAAAATATTTTTTGAATGTTTCCTACACTAAATTAGTCTATTTCTACTAATTTTGGGGTGATAAAAACGAAAATAACATTGAAAAATTTTTATTAGCTCTGGTTTTTGAGATATACAGCACTTAATCTTAAAGAGTAGTTATACTATACGTGAAAAGTGAAAGTNATCATTAAAGCAGTAATTTCAAGCTTACAATGTAAGCCGAAACGTTGGCAAATAATCCTTTATTAAAAAACACATTTTTTTATAATTTGTGTTTTTTGGATCTACCTTGACCGAACACCCAACTAAAATCATCTTAGAATAATATCTACGGTCAACAAACTCTCCTTTTGAACACAGTTTCATATTTTTATTTTTATTTTTTGTTTGACTATGATATATTGACATATTTCTATATTATTTTGTACGTATCTTTTTCTAAAATAAAAACTTTTTTGGTTTCAAATTAGCTTTTAACCCTTCAACTACCATGATCAAATTCCCAACAATCCTCTCTTCATAAAATAATAATAAGAAATTCTCAGATGAACCCCGGTTGACCGAACCCCAACTAAAATCATCTAAGAACAATATCTACGGTCAAAAAAACTCTCCTTTTGAATAATAAGAACTATATGATTTTGAATAAGTGTCTTCTATCTTCAATTTCCTAAGTGATAATTGTCTTATTGATGCTGAAGAATTCGAAATTCATCATCCGATGAAACTAAAATGCGGAAAGGACTAACTGAAGGAACAATGGAAAAGGGGGTGATGTAAGCTGACAAGACATTCTCATTAAAGCAAAGATAAAGGCAATCTATTTGAGGGGGTGGACCCTCCGTCAACCCCCAGCTTTCAGTGGAGCTGAGCCCTCCACCCTCCTCGCTTGTGTCTACTCCCAATATGTCTCTTCCCTGACACCATCATCCTTTCAGCCGCCACTCAACTTTCTCTCGGCTACTACACTCCTCCAGCCTTCTCTCTTAGCCCCGTTTATTCAGTATTCTTGTTGCATGAGGAAGAAGTGCCCCTGCGAAGATCTAGACGTCAATCGCCCAGAAACTTAATGTAAGATGAGAGAAAGGTTTGGGGACGTTCAATCCTTCTGCTATACTGAATTAGGACGCTTATTTATAATACTCAAAAATAGGCAAATAGATTCTTTACAAGACGTTACTACGACCAATCTGGGCTTATTATGTAGAAATCTGGGGTACCGCCAAGCCTTCCAACATCCAAAGAATCTAGTCCTTTCAATCCAAAACCCTCAGAATAATCGCTAATGCTCCCTGTTACGTATCCAACTCTTCCCTTTACCACAATTTTAATTATCCTTTCGTTCAAGAACTCGTTTCTTTCCGCTTCACCCATTTCAACAATAAAATGCCAAACATCCTGATTCACTAGCACAGACCTTCTCTTCCAACTCCAGCCCTTACAACCCTCTCCTTAGACTCAAACGAAGATGGCCCCGCGACCTCCTGGGAACATAGTTTGTACTTAATTTTAGAATGGTATCATTGGTCATCTGCTTTTCTCTTAGTAATTAGGCGATTGTCACTTTGTAATTTTTTTAGTTGATTTTAACCAAATTACAAAATGATTTTATGATAACTGAAATGTAATAGATAAATATAATTGGAAAAAAAAAAATATCTTACTTATAATTCTTTTCCCTAGTTTTCTTCACCAACTCTCCCCTGATGTCTACCAAATACCTTTTAAGTGGGTTTATGCTTGATTTCTTTATGTGGGAAAGACATTGTTCGACTGTGCAGATTCGGAAGTTGTAACTACCCTATTTATGCATTATGCATATTTAGTTATATGTAACGAAGTTTCATAAGGTCAAGAATCTTTATCAAGTACTTAATAATGAAGCTATATATTTTCTATTTGTTTCATTGACAATAGACAAAACCAATATTGTCTTCATTCTTTATTTGATGAATAAATGTTTTCGTTCTACCATCTTAGATGTCTAAAAAACCGAATCTTCAAGTATAATATATTTAACATAGTTCTAATTGTATAAAAAGATAACTTTAGGTGAATGATGTTAATATATTCAACCCTTGGGAAGGCTTATTTAGCTAAAGGGGAGGAATAAATATCCTTCAAGATGAAGTAACACTAGCAGACTCACAAGTATCTGCAATTCTAACAGTATGAGAACAGTGTCTCATATCTGACTGAGTATGTAATCCTATTTAATATTAATGGAAGGAATTGAGATGCACGCTCAAATAAGATTTCGGCAAACAGAAAACTCCCTAAACCATATTATCTCTCAGAAGTGTAATATTGTCGAGAAGTTCGCTTATGTAAAGTGTAACTTTGGAACACCTACGGTTATGTAAAGAAATACTTGGGGCAATTATACATTCAGTCTAGACAAATGTATTTATTGATTCTACCTATTCATACATAGATACATAAGTAGCGGTCGCGAGTGTTTCTTGCTACTTGGTATTTACTTTGCTGTGCATGTCTTGAATTCCACTAATGCTTTCTGCAATTTCCAAAGAAGGATTTTTGTAAAGATTATTAAGTTATTTCACTTGCAAACAGTAGTTGAAAAAAATATTAAGTAACTTTGTAAACATTAGCTGAATATTTTTAGTACTTGGGTACATATGAGTCCAAGGAACGGCACGCTTCTGAATAACTTAAAAATTAATCCAAAATAGTTAACGAAAACTTTTTTAATAAAAAAAAAAAAAAAAGCACTTTTTAAAACCCGGCTTGTCTTACTTCAACTAGAAGCCATCAAGCCTCGTTTTCTTAGTTAAAACTCACTTTTTAATAAATGAATTGGACCAAATTTTTCAATTTTCAAGTGTAACTTGCATTTAGACTATCAAACAAAAAACGATTTTTCTGTAAGCTAATTAATGAATACCAATAAATTATACTATTCATTTACATAAATTTAGACTTTGACAAGTCCTAAAATCCCGCATTATTTCTGAACTCTTGGAAACCAAAAAACCTATATGACTAACTGCCTAACCCTAAAGGATTGCTAATAAAGAATGAAGAGGTAAAATAAAATTTGTGTAAGATGAGCCTGAACTATTTTTGGCAAAAAGCGACATCTTTGATGCCAATAATTTGTTTAACAATTGTATTATTGTTGGTCAGAGATACCTTAGTTTTCAAAAGGACAATTTTTGCATATCCTGGCCGGTCATCCACTCTTTTTTTNTTTTTTTTTTTTTTTTTTTTTTTTTTTTTTTTTTTTTTTTTTTTTTTTTTTAAGGCATTCAACCACTAAAGGGTCATTCATGCCCCAATTGCTATTGTCATTTAATAATTTCTCTTTATATAATTTCTTATCTTTACTATTTTTTATACATATAATACATAAACACTTTCACAACACAGTCATACTATTATATTATAACTTTATATTGTATATACACATCCACTCTTAACCCATCTCCGAAGCACCGGCCGTTACTCATCCCTTCCCCTCCACCACTACCACCCTCTACTCTTCTATCTTTCCCCTATGCCTAATACTTCTAAACAGCTACCTTCCTATGATCATCAGTAAGGGACAGTGTCCGGGATGTGAAAAGGTGGTCCTCCCACCATTCTCTTAGAGTCGGCAAAAGGTGAGAATGATAGGACACTAAAGAGATCCGGGGGTTGCCGGGCTAGCTCAGGGAACCGTTTTGGGTCTCTCAATCCTGATGCAGCGGATTTAAATTCCGCCATGGGCAAATTTTTATTTATAAACAAAGGCTTGTCCTGTGCCATGGATGTGTAGAATGGGGTGGCAACCAGTAGATAGCCCCCCCTCCATGTCCCTAGTGGTTGAAAGGGGGTTTAAACACACACACACATACAAAATAGGAAATATAAAAAAAAGAACTAATCCTCAGAAAAGTCGTTCGTCCTCTAAAACTAAGTACTGATTAGATTAAGAATATAAAAACTAGCAGAGCATATCTTCAAATCCTGCCTAGTATTATCAGTAGTGAAGATGTGCATTTTAATGAAATTTTAATTTTGTTCATTAATATTTATTTCGTGAATATCCTAATATCTTATGAATAATGTATTTTACGAACAATACTTACCTTAGTCAAGTAATTCTACGAATAAACTCCTACTACTTTTTTGGGTCCCGGGAAGTTTCAAAATAAATTCACTTATTATTCAATGACTTGTATACAGTGGAATTTCAATGACAGAAACATCATTTTAATAACTTTAAATTAATTACTCAAGAACATTTTCGTGAATTAATAGCACTCGAGGTGTTACACCTCAGACCAGCTGACAAATTCTAAATTCGGTACTGCTCAGAAGGCTCCGAGAGGAGGTCGTGATGTGGCAAATTTCTTACAGATATCTCCTCATCAATTTATTCATAATAATTTTCAAGCTACAGCAAGCAGAATAGAATCTTAGGAGGAAAATTAATTTTTCATTATGCAATATTTACTTAACTCTAGACGTAAATTTAACAACTACATACTTTCATATAAAATAATTTTATATAGATTTCCATAACTTTTTTTGTGGTAAATGTTTCATAACATTTACTAACACTGAAAGTCACTTCATAAAATAATTTTTAGACCACAATTATCCATTAAAATCTCAGGATTTTAAATACTGGAGAACCTAATCACTGAAATATTTTACTTTCTCAGCTTTCGATATATCTGCTGCTGTGTCATCTCTTTATACCTTAAAGTTGTGTAGCATATCAATTATAACAAATATTTAGCATAATTATTACATCAAAACTATTATAAAAAATAGTTTAAAAAAATTCGGTAATTGAAAAATTGGGAGTGAATAAATACAAATAATTCGCAATATCTTCAAATGAAATTCCTCATTTATTATATTTAGACACAATTAATGATCTAATTAGAAGTTTAATAATAATAAATTCACCCACCATAACAATACCATAAGCCTCCGAAATACGTAGAAGATCTCTTGTCTCTTGGTTTAATGAGGACTTTAAACAAGCCAGACAAAACAAACTGACGGTAAGTATATAAAGGCAATTTTAAATGAACATTAACCAAGGCAACTTGATAGAATATAAAGCCCAACGAGCTCATTGTCTTAGGTGATTCAATAAAGTAAAGCCGACTCCTGATGAAAATTTACCTTTAAATATAACAATAAATTGAATTATCCCGACCAAAATCGTTTGAAATACCATAAGGATCATTGAAGCAAAGAAACAAACCAATTGTAGACAATGTACTGTAATATAATACTGACTGATGACCTAACTTTAGTATCAGAAGAATTGTCTAAATATTACTTAAAATATTTTACCACTAAAAATAATTTAGAATTTTAAAGATATAAAGTTGTATATTTTATCTAAAGCTCTTAGACAGAGAGGAACTACAGGCAGATCATTTGATTCGGGAATACCAAGCAGGCATCTGGAAAGGTCGTTAAATAGATCGTATTCTGAGCAGATTTGAAAAATCAAGACAATATTGAGGATTCGCCGTAGCATTAACACATTTGTCACTTTTGTGGATTTCAAAAATTCGCTTGACTATCGACAGAAAAACGGTCGTGGACACCCTAGAAAAGCTCGGGGTGGACAGGAAGACCAGAGTATCAATCTATTAATTTTCCAGAAGTTTCTAGGTGAACTATCAGAGCCTTTCCAATTATGGCACAATCATACACGTGTATTTCTTTAAATATCGTGGAAAATCATTGTAATATGTGTATTTGACAGGGAAACTTATTAAGAAAGAGCTACCAAACACCTGAAAGCGAACCATCTAACGTGGAATCACTATAATAAGAGAGTAATGTCACGAAACACAAAAATTCGCCAGTACAAACCTGTCAAACCTCGGATGGAGGTCACTCTTAAACTGATGACACTGAAAAGTAAGTAGTGCTATTCGCATTTACTTTTCTAGGAGAAATATGTACCAGGTTTGCAAGTTAAAAATGTCGTTTTAATTCCAATAGAATGCGCTCTTAGCCTATTGAAGGATTTGCTTATCTCTAAACGCTATTTTGTTTGTTAGTCATTTGTTTACAAAAGTCAGTTGTTTTTAAGTCGTTTATGTGGACGTATCATACCTTTCTTTGGTGTTAAAAATGTCTAATTTTAAGCCAAATAAAGAGCATTTGCGGCATGTCATGATTTTCTTATTTAATCAAAAGAAAAAGGCATCTGAATGTCATCGAATTTTTGTTGAGACTTATGGCGATCTTGCTCCAACCGTCAAGACATGTGAACGTTGGTTTCAACGTTTCAAACGTGGTGATTTTGATGTTACTGATCAAAAACGAGAAAATCGACCAAATCGACTACGAGCTTCTCAAGCCCGGCGAAACAGTCAATACCGAGCGCTACCGACAACAAATGATCAATTTGAGTCACGCATTGATCAAAAACGCTCAGAATGGGCTCACAGGCACGCCAAAGTCATTCTTCAGCATGATAACGCTCCTGCACATTCAGCCAGATTGACTAAGGAAACGATTTCTTCGCTTGGTTGGGAACCTCCTCCCCCCCCCGCCGTATTCACCTGACCTGGCGCCTTCTGATTATCACCTCTTGTCATCGATGGGACACTCATTGGCGGAGCTACACTTCAATAATTTCGAAAACGTACGAAAATGGCTCGATGAATGGATTTCAAATAAAGATGAAGCATTCTTTTGGAATGGTATCCATATATTGCCCGAGAGATGGACAAAATGTGTAGAAAGCGAGGGCCAGTACTTTGAATAAAATATATTATACTTTTTTTTAAATACTGTGTATATATTTTAAGAAATAAACGACATTTTAAACTTGCATACCTGGTATGAACCACTCTGCCTCGAATTCAGCAATATACAGCACGTGCCATCTACTAATTTATAGGCTTTATTTTCGATGAAGTATTTCTTGAGAACCCAATATTATCCAGTAGAATGATATTTACAAGATAAAACAGAGCTTGATATGAGTTTTGTGAGCAACCGAATGGGTATTATATAGATGTACTGCACTTCTCCGTCCCTGCTGGATAAAGCAGTTCGTTCTTAACTTGACTACGACTCAGCTCGTACTTTGGTTTTAAGTACGTTAGACAACACCCAATAATCAGGCATTAGAACTGAGACAGAGGTCTTCCGTACTAGTCCCTCACTTGGTCTTTTTGCAGAGGCCAAACCACTTAAGGTCGTGGAGGAAGAGGCTATCTACAGGTTGTCACCCCATTCTGCATATCCATGGCTAAGGACATGCTTTTATTTTTCGATAAAAAAAAGCCCAGCCTGGGTGGGATTTGAACCCGCAGCGCCAGGATTGCGAGACCCGAACGGATTCCATTATCCTGGTGCCCCGTCCCGTTTCATAACTTTCTGAAAAAAAAAAAAATCTCACCTGAAAAATATAAAGGAAAATTCAGTGATATCATTACTTCCCAGCTTCCACTTACACACAAGCTCAAACTCTCTTTCTCTTTCTCTCTCTATATCTCTTTCTCTCTCTTTCTTTATTTATTTCTTTCACTCTCTCACACATATTTTCACCGATGGTTTAAAATTGACGACTCTACTGGATATGAAATTGTTCAAAGCTGAATTATGCCCAAACTTTTCTGTGATTCGCGTGTTTGTGAATTTAAAAAAATAAATAAAAATAACAGCAATATTATTCTAAGACCTAAGCGCTACCAGGTCATAGCGGGGATAATGAGAAATGAACTTGGTTTACTGACCTGGCTACTAAAATCGCTCTCCCGCTCCCTCTAGAAAATAATACAGCTTTAACCCCATGAAATCTATCCCCGCTACAGGAAAAAAAAAACTTAATTACTTAGCAATCTAAGTGGAAAGAAAGTCTACCACCCAAGCGGAAGGTTATCATCTGTATAAAAAATCTTTATAAAGTTAGAGTTCTTTGCAACGCGACAAAATGGGAGGAGAAGTTATTACTATAATCTCACCTAAACATTGATCAAGGACATCATATAACTAAAGAAGACCCTTCCCAATATTTCTTTTGCAAAAAAAAAAATACAGACTTGTTTTTCCCCTATGCCTTAACATCAAAACTCTTCTTACAAAACATTACTTCAGTAAATCTTTTCCTTAAGATGCATTTTACGAGGAGTGTGATAGAACATATTACGTTCAAAATTAATTTAACATCTTTTTTCTTCTATAAACACTTTTGAGGCTCAAATAATAACATCGAATAATTTATTAATTCAAATTTTGGTATTCTTTCAATACCTGCTTTCTCCCTTATCGAATTTCAACTAAAATTACATTATTCGAAGAACTTGCAGAAAAAAAGATTCCAAATACTGAGTTTGGTTTCTATATCTGATGGGCTCACTTCACGCTCGAAATCTCATTCCTAAATATTTCTCTTAATATGAATTTTTTTATAAAATTATATTTG
>KZ807784.1:251858-268437 GCA_000696205.2 Oncopeltus fasciatus | reverse complement strand
TTGGGGCGCCGGGATAGCTCAGGGGATCCGTACGGGTCTCGCAATCCTGACGCCGCGGGTTCAAATCCCGCCCAGGTCAATCTTTTATTTATAATATAGAAGCTTGTCCTGAGCCATGGGTGTTTAGAATGGGGTGGCAACCTGTAGATAGCCCCTCCCTCCAATGACCCTTAGTGGTTGCAACGGAGGCTAACCCAGAAAAAAAAAAAAATACTCTTTATTTAATTGTGTTAAAAAATGAATTTCAATTATTTCAAAGTAAATGTTAAATGTGAGCTCCATATTCAACGACATACTCCTCCAACTATAGGCTCAATTCCTTTCTCCCTCTAAATGCTTTCAGTTTATTAATTTTAATATTTCCATGAGTCATTGTTGCAAGCGTTGAATGGGGTGGATAATTGAAGTACACTATTACACATGACTTCAAATTTGTAGGAGCATGTATTTAATTAAATGCTTCAAAGGGAAGGGAACTTAACTAACATGGGTCGTCGCCGCCAAGATTTATGCAATCTCAGTTAATCTTTATCTTTGTTCCCGAAAATGGCACTAATCGTTTGTAATGAAAAACGATAAATTTTTGTCCTTGTATAGCCTTCAAGATTCTATAGATAACGTTGTTTACATCCTCCTTAATAACATGAAGAACTTTACAGTTCTACTGTAGCTTCGATACGGATAATCGTTTTCAAAAATTTAACTTAACGAATGACAGGTGTGAAAAAGAAAAACCACAATTTGAAGATATGTTTTTGGAAGTCTAATTTAGCAAGGCTACCTGAATTTGTGTTTTTTACCAATTTTTGTTGCTAGAGAATCCAAAAAACATCACACATTCACCTCAAGACTTAAAGTTAAAGGAATTTTGTGACATTTGGGGAATAATGTGATCTGAAGGTCTGAGTGCAGTACGTATAGGTGTATACGTTATTCTAAGAAGAATGCCTTGCAACATGACTTTCCTACCACTATAGATTTACAAAGCATTAATATTTATCTAATGAAAATTAAAATTAGAAATGATATAAAAAAGGTGAAAATGTTTTTAATCTTTTTATTTTTCATATTCTAGTATGATTATTCCGAAAGAGAAATATTTACAGAAGGAAGTTCATTGTGAAAAAAAACAAAATATCATGCTCTGCATTTTAAAATTACAAACGCATAGCTTTTGTGCGTGCCGCATATAATACTCTTGTGACCATTAATTTTTTCAGCGCTTAAAGACAAGGAAAATTCTTCATGATGATGTCCTTCGTAGATAAAAGATTTAGGCGCAATATAGGAAAATGGTCAAACTGGCAAAAAGTTACAGAGTCAAACAAAACAGAACAAGTGGAATATAATCAGCTAAATAAAGCAAATTATCACTAAAACCTGACTATCAGCTTCTTGTATCTTTTCACGGTGAATTAATTAAAATAACTAATAATTGACACCTAACTATCACCTACGAATATCATTCTTCGCTTATCAAATATAAAAGTAGACAGATGACGCAACCCCAATTATTATCCATTAATAATATAGTACGGAACACTAAGGGAACGACCCAAAATATCGTCTACCTGCAAATTTTACGCTCAACTAATAAAATGGACCTTATCAACTTATCCTCTACTGTCATATATAATATTAGCTCACTGTGTTCTAATTTAAATTGACTAATAGCGGATCCCTAATTAATGCCCACATATATTATAAGACAGTCGACTCCACACACGGGCTGAAAAGTTATAAAAGAAACCTAATCACCGAACCACAAATATCGTCTTTTAGCATCTTTTTTTAGTCAGCTAATTTATTAAAAAAAAAANAAAAAAAAAAAAAAAAAAAAAAAAAAAAAAAAAAAAAAAAAAAAAAAAAAAAAAACCCTCAGTGATTGACGAATTCCAAACTTCACGGCACATTAAGTAATGAATAAAGCATCTGATGATCAAATCCTGATAATCCTCCCCCTGTATCATCATGCAGTAAGCTGATTAAAACAACTTAATGACCGAACCCCGTATATAGTTAACTTGAATAATTTTACACTCACTGAATATAACACAATGGATTACCAAAATCCGGGTTTGATTCACAGGTATCATCACACCCCCATCTAATTTAAAGACTTAGTGACCGAACCCCGGTTATCAACCTTAACTGTTATTCATGTTCGACCAATTTTAGCCTTGATGACAAAAAACCGACGAGTATTCGAGTCTACTTCTATCATTACACTATCAACTCATTTTTTAAAAAACCGGTTGACCGAATCTTGTCAACCATCCCTTATAACAATTGCACTGTAAATTTGTAAAATACCTATTGTATACTTGGATGATAGCGCGGTCAACTATATTAAATAACTGGGTGACTTAACCCCGGCACTGTTTAAAAATTGATTGGGCATATTAACTGTCTGAATTATCACATGGGATATCGTATCTTAATGCTGCTGGTACTAAGATTATATTATCTGGAGCTGTAAGGATCACCTATGACTGTCTTTTACCATAGACTTTCTTCCATGACCTTATGAGACAATCAGCGTACTAAAGAGATGTTCCCGGCTTGCAGAATAGTACAAACTCAATCTCCAGCAACTTCTGGGTCCAAACTCATAGGGCAAGACAGGTGTAGGTGTTTGTTTTATGTTGCCGTCAGTTTTACTTTCGGTTAGATGCCAGAATTAGGCTAAAAATTTTTTAGTTTTATACTTAAGCTTAAATAAATAATAATTGTAAAAAATAAGAAAATTTATAGCTTATTTAATATTTAAGTCGAAGTTAAGAAATTCAAAATGTTATTTATATTAGTGGTATTGTCAACCAAAATTTTGTAAAAACTGCCGGTGATATTGAATCTCGTTCTGACTCGTAGAGCCCGAGTTCTGTGAGAATGTGTTTGACGGCAAGTAATTCTCCGGGGGTTCGTCTTTCGACATTAAAGAGGAATGAGTTAAGCTGGTGTGTCCTATTCTAAGCCTTGTCAATACAACCTCAGCTCCTATGCCTTCAACTGAGGTCAAGGTTTTCCCAGGGAGTGGATGAGACTTGATCTCTCGTAACTTGTTATCCCCAATGTGGTACCACAAAGAGGTCCAAGCTGTTTCCGTCTCCTTCTTGTAATAGGATATGAGATCAGATCTAAGTAAATTAGAGAAATGAATTCCATCACTAATGGCAAATTTGACTATCAGGCCAGCTGCCTCTTTCTGCCTCTACGGCAGTAGTGGCTTGGAATCCACACAAAACGAACGGCAATTCCTTATAAATATTTAATTTGGTTGTGGTATTTTATCCCACGTAAATTTTAAACAATTAATGAGAGGGAATAGGATAAAAAAATCTATTTGTCCCAGCCAGGAAACGAACTTGGATCTCCTGCACACCGGCCCGGTGCACTTGCCAGTTATGCTACCAGGACGCTTTAGTTGTCTCATTCAATTCCCTCTACACTAGCAAGAGCCTAACCCACGAAAAAGGCGAGAACTTCGTCTTGTACTCGAAGGAGCTGACATTGTCATACATTTTGTCGACTCTCGTCATTTACTTTATTTAATTTTTTCTTTATAAATATTCCATGCTTGTCAAACCACTTACAGACTGTGTTTAGAGAATCTTGGAAAACAGAGTGTATTTTACGGACATATTTATTAGCAAAGTACATGTTGAAGTCTTCCGCAAATAATAGTTATGATTTCTGCTGTGGAACTACTTTGAGAACCTGATTAACAACATGGCAAAAATTTTTTTTGTTGGACACCTTTTACCCGTATGAAGGTACTGAATGAAGTAAAGTTTACTTGGATTTATAAAATGAAGTATGAGACCATTTATTTCCATTCTTAAGAAAGTATCGAGAATAATTTTTCGAACAATCGAAAGTGTTTTAAATATCGATAAAATTAACCAATAACGTATTTTGGTCAAATGCTTTTTTTTTTTTTTAGGTTATCCCTTATGCAATATTTACGTCTCTGTTCCTCGTAAAGTATACATTTGTACACCACATGAGTTGCACATTGGAGGAGATTCTCTCGCAATTAGATGACCATGTGTCATTCTGGTGAGGCCAATCCGAAGTCGGGTCAGCAGTACTTATTCTCTTCCTAGTCCACTTACGGAAGTTTTAAAAGGCCTAACGTTACGTTTAATCATTCAAAACTTATTATCCCTCATTTCAGATGCTCTTAATACGTCCGTTTCTATATCATTAGAGACAAGATATCTATTGCAGATATCTAGCATCTCTGGTGCTACATTTTTCTTCCTTCTTTTTTTATATATAAGTCAAGCACTATAAATCTTGATGATCTATAACCTAATATTAAATACTCAAGACTGTCGGTAGACTGTCACTTATTCATTTAACTTCTTAGATCTAATAAAAAAAATTCAAATCTATATATTTTTGGGCACATGATTATTTTTCTTTCACATGACTTTTTTATGCCCATTTTATATTTGTATTTACTTAATTCAATACAAGCTAATTGAAAATTATTAACTTCAAATTAAAAGGTTTCAATAAATTAAAAAAATAATTTAAATCCAGTAGTAACCTTCCTGACAGCTCTCATTTCTTTAATACTATGTAATTAAATCTTTATTTATACCTAATGAAATTCACTTCTATTTTAGTTTATCATTATTAATTTACTTTATTAAAATAAGTCAGTAAATTCATGATAGCTTAATCACCATATTTACATAAAATATTTACCAGCGAGCAATAATATTTACAATCTACTTAAAGGATTTTGGTTGGGTCAGTTGGAATAAAAATTTTTCAAAGCAAAAAAAGAAAAATTAAAACAGTGTTTTAAACTTAGAATTGTACATGTTTCCTAACAAATAATTGAGCAGTTGATTGTGAAAAGAGGGTTTACTTAACTTCGGATGAATAAAAAATACGAATTAAATTAAAAGTTTCTGATTCATACTATTTTTCTATGGATGTTTGAAACTTTTTTTTTTATATCTGAACCACGAGAATATTGTTAATTAAAATCAAGCAAAACCCTTAACTAGAATATCGTGTTGGGGAAAAAACGCCCCACTTACAACATATTTTATTCACCAGCAGTTAGTGCTTGTTGACCGTCAGCCAATTATTTATTTTTGACGAGGAGGAAACTAATTTAATTATTTTGTAACTTATCGAAAAAATAAATGTGATGAGAAATTGAATTATATTTCCTTAAATGTGATTTCTAAATTTTTTATTTATTCTGAATTATAAAGTTGAATGTCTTGAAAGACCTTCTAAACATTTATGATTGGAACTCTCATACCTTCTATTCTCCGTCTTCATTGGTGGTAGAAATAATAATAACCCTTTAGATTATTTATGATTGGATTTATTGAAGATTTTTAATTATAATTTTTAAATTATAATTTTTATCTGATTTAATGTAGCGGAATAAGTTTTTACACAGCTGAGCTGCTAATCCAAACAAGACCTTCCTGTTCAGAGGATCAGAGATTTGTGATGTGTGTCTCTCCTTCCAATAGGGAGCAGCCAGCCAAAGCTAACGAGCCCTCGCTATCCTGGCGTTATCTTCAGAGTTTACTCCTCCTAGTCAGGTTCCCGCGGTGATTGGGGTATGAGGCGTTCCTCACGTCGCAGTACGCCGACGTTAAGGGGTATCCGTCGACTGTGACTCTGCCACTGGTCATCCTCCCCTGTACTGTTTGGCTGCTCACCATTGACCTTCGCTTTGGTCAGCCGGACTCGAGGAGCTCGAGAAAGGCCTTTACACCTCCCGCCACCTATATGGACCCGCAGGTGGTTCTCTGTGGAGCAAGGAATCTTCAGGAGAGCAAATAGTCACTGAGCAGAAGTAGGAATGTTGGTACAAAGAGATAATAAACAATAAGATACAAAATGGCCTTAATAAATGTTATGGATGCGCATTTAACACATTCAGAAGCATATTATTTCGGCTGCGTAATTTTTCCCACCCAATAATGAATGGTATCCGATTACATATGTTGTCTCTATAAAAATAAATTCAAGCGTCCATTAATATGTAAGTATTGAACCAGTGAACTATTCGTCAGGAGACTATACTGTAATCAATGACCAATCTGGGACGCCTCTATTTATTTATTTTAGTATTGGTTTAAATAGGTATATATATATATAGTATTGTCAACCAAAATTTTGTAAAAACTGCCGGTGATATTGAATCTCGTTCTGACTCGTAGAGCCCGAGTTCTGTGAGAATGTGTTTGANTATATATGTCTCTGTGTATGTGTGTGAGAGAGAGAGAGAGAGAGAGAGAGAGAGTGAGAGAGAGAGCGAAAGATTGAGAGAGAGCAATAAAGAGAAATGCCCACTTTTCCATAAGAGTAATACTTCAAAGAAACTGCTGAAGTGAAGCAAGGGTTCGCCATACGAAAACAACAATTTTTTAATAATATTTTCAGAATTGGCTGAAAGCTTATATAATCGTGGGGGTATAAGAATAGTATGTGCTACTACCTCGTGATTTCCTGAATGAGGTTTTTGTGAGGAATAGAGAAAAAGTTAGGCAAAATAATGCGTTGGCACGGAGGGGGCGTTAGCAGGATTGAAACTAATTACTTCACCAGCCCCTGAGAGCCGAATATCCCCAGTCTTACAGGTGTCGTCATCCTCATCTCATTCTGAAGCACTCATGCTAAGCAAGAATGGTAATCCCCGATTGGACTTAATCAGTTTTGTGAAAGGATTCACTCGAGATTAATTTTTTTATCTCTTATTTTATGGTTCAGAAAAAATAACTTCCTCAGCTTTGACACTTCCACTGGTATAAATTGAGCTAAGTCAATTTGGCGATCCAATGAAATTTCAACACTCTTTAAAAAATAAACTTTTACATTCATAAAGCTCATTAGAGCTATTCTTTGATAAACAGTATGATAATAATTAAGCAAGAAGGATTCATGGGCAAGTTGACAACTTACATTCAATAATATTATATACTATTGCTTTGACACTGTTTGTGCAAATACAGTGTGAAATGCAGTTTCATTGACAGCTGTTAAAAACAGATACAATATTAATGCTATGCATTGCTTGCAGGCTTAAAATGTGCTCAATATTCACGTATTTCAATCCAGGGAATAGAAGCTAGCCCTTGAGAAGTTATTGTGGCGTCAGTATTAAAAGTTTTATACCTTCCTGGATTGCTCCTTCAATGGACATTGAGATATTTGGTCTGGAGAGATAAACAATGCATATTAACCCTCAGTTGTTGAGATATATTTCGAAACAAAAAAAAAAAATGAATTACCCTAAAAAAAACATGGCAGTACCGCTACAGGTCATAGTGGCCCAGCAAAATTACAGTTAGGATGTGTTTAGTCGCGACACACTGTAGACTGGAGAAGATGGGTACAGTTTACTTCTCTGGCCGCCTGTTTTCTTATTCGATGAATAGTAGTACCCATTGTTCCCAGAAATACACCAGAACTACCCTTGGTTATGACATTCAACCGCACAGAAAAAAAAAAAAAAATAACTAGCTATGAACCTAACCTGAGACCTTTGGCAAAGGCGTCTACTGTCTTAACCACTAAACCCACTGTGCATTCTATTTGACCTGATTGGTCATGCTCATATGAAATTGAGCATGCCATTGGAAGAGGTATTACCTGAATCCTAAATTTTATCAATTTCCCTTCAACTCCTTCCGAGAAATTTCTCTTAAGACGTATGGCAGATACACACACACACACACACATATATAATCTATTCGAATACAGACTTAAGTGGAGGACCTACTTATCTAAACGGGTAAAATTTTCAAAAGGAACCACGGTTTCAGTTAGCACTTTGGCTGTATACATTTTTTTTTTTTTTCTTCCTTTTTAGGGAAAAAATTATATATACATTAGGGTTGTAAGGATAAAGCAAGGTATTGAATCAGAAAGAGTGGAACGACTCTGGAAGTAGAGAATTGCAGATTACTGAGAAGGAAGAGACAATAGAAACATTAAGTTCCAACGCAGGGATGGTATAATATGAGAGGAAGACTGTCAGATGTCTTATGGTGAGGTGCGGGAATACGTACGAAGGTTTTTTAAAGTAAACATGTTCTAAATCCATGTAGTATTAGGAAAAGCAGTCATTTGGAAGAAAATAATTATTTTAATCATACAGGGAGCTGGAAAAAAATCTTACAATCCGAGGGAGATTGATAATTTCATGCTTCCCGATTCCCGGCTGAAGTGGTTCGATTTTTTTTCTAGCTTCCTGTACTATTCAAATAAATAATGATATGTGGGAATACTTTTCCGCAATTATCAACATGATTTGAAAAAATAAATGTTGGTTGTGGGAGGAGAACCTCATTGGATATAGGAGGAAGAGATATTAAAGGCTTGAAGCTCCAAGGTCGGTGGAGTTGTCTCAATCAGTTATAAAAAAAGTATGTGACGTCAGAGAACTTTTGATGTGAAAAAGGAAGATTCAAGGAACTCTTCGGAAGAAAATATGCTCTCAGTAGTAGGACGAAAACCTCTTGAACATCTTGCTACATTTAGTTAAGTGTATCAATCTTTAAGTTTGGAAATACTTTTTACTAGTGTTGTTCTACAGCTTAACTCTAGGGAAGAAAACTTCATTTGAGATTAATACAATAAACAAAAACAGTCAATGAAATAAACAACAATTTGAGTGTAATCTTTTATGAATGAAGACATAAAACACTGATATGTTAGCTTTCATACATAAATATTTACAGCTTAGTGTGCAACAAGAAGTCACATTCAAAATTAAATGTTATTAATCCTCATTTATTAATTTAAATGCCCTTGGATTTAAATCAATCTTCAATTAAAACTGTCACTCATAATATTATTAATATATTGCTTTATAATATATACCATTCCTTTTAACGAAGTGGTGCAGGTAATCCCCCCCCCCCCCAATAATACATTTTGTCATAACTTCACCTAAATTAATCATGAAGTTGATTATGCTTTACTTGATAGATTATTTAATGATAATAATGTTGATAATAAGATTGAAATGATTACTAATTTGAGTTAAAAACAGTGATTACAAACCAATAATTTTTTTTCTTTTTTGAAATGCTCTATTAGGAATATTTGACCATATTTAACCACCATTTGTGATTAATAATTTTTTTTTCATTAGGCTTTCTAAACATAACATTTTACTTATTAGCAATAAACAATATTGTATTTATGATAAAAAGATATGCCTTAAACAGAACAATGAATTATTAATTAATATTGCTTTGTTTTCCGAATGCCCACCCATTTTGGTGTTAATTTCAAAGAACTTTAATTAAAGCTGATGTGGGACCTATTTATTATTGACATTCATTTCAGGGATCATATTTCGAAGCATTTCGAATCTACTGGTGGAAATCCTAAATTTAGCTGACCTTAGTTCAATTAAAATAGAGATATGAGTGTGTTTGAGGTCAAATGTGTCAAAAGCTTTTTCCATATTTAGAAATTTATTCAATTTATCTAAAATTACATGTGGAATCGAACATAGTTCGAGTATATACTATCATAACACGAGTATTTGATTTTTCACTAATACAACATTTTATTTTGTTGATTATATTTTTATTTTATAATCATTTTGGAAAAGAACAGTCCTAATCGGAATAATTATGTTTTGATAGAGTAAATTGTTGTGTTAACACTACTGGAGGAAAAGTAAATAGATTTATTTACTTACTGATACAGATTTGTACATCATAGAGGTTGTATAGCGCTCAAACTAAAATTGTGTCCCTAAATTTCGATGTAGTTCAGAAAAGAGCAATAGGTGTTACCATCATAATTTCACTGAGGTCTAAATTTTAACTTATTGACTTCACTGACGAAGAAGAACTTTCGTAAAAAAAATATGCTCAGTTTGACCATTTAACGTTCTACCTAATTTTGTTTTAACTAACAAAAGAGGATTAAAACTCAATTTTTTTTAGAGGTAGTTAATAATTAATTGATTAGGATGGAAAATAAACGTGATTTGTTTAATTGGGACAAGCAATTGGTTTTACCATAAGAAGCACCATTTTAGACGGAGAGATGCATTCGAGCCTCAAAATCCTTTCATATTCAAGCATATACTTTTAAATGCATATGGAAACTTAATAGATTGTTTAAATAGTGGCTCCTGTAAAGAGGCATAAAGTAATCTCGTAGATAGAAAGTTCTATTACATCATTTAACACTATATTCTAGTTATAGAACTTACTGATATACAATTTTTCAAATTCTTCAAATCCATAAGTTTAGTGGAAATTCAAACTTAATGTCGATAAATTTATTAGCGTTACAAATTTATGCATTTAACAAAATATAATGGAAAACAGATCATTAAAAATATTTAAATCTATTGCATTTTCTATCTTTTGAGTAGTAAAAGGGCTTTAAACATTGGATACGTGACATTTTCATTAAAACCCAGGCATATTTATTGGCTTAGTTAGAAACGTAACTGCAATAGGTCAAATATCAGCTGATATAGAATGTAACAAATGAATAATCTCTTTTTCTTCTCCTTTCTTCTATTTAAAAAAAAACGATTTAGTCAAATACGATAATTTTAAACAATACGGGTTTATAATAACAATCAACCTCATACTTTTTTTTGTCTAGAAAAAACAGTTTGCGGACACTTATATTTCAGCTGTGCATCCTGGCGTTTTTGGAGGGAAAAGAATTGAATGATGTCTCTGTTGTTGCTGAGAAATGAACAGCCGTTCTAGTGGTTCACCAAAAAGATTGAGGAAACAAAACTGTAAATGAAACATCCTCTCAGCAGGTTTAATCTAAAATGTTTACATTTTAAACGTATGTCGTACTCTACAACGGTGCAATTTTTTCATGATCTGTAAAGTCAAAGTTTTTCGATCGAAATAAATAAAATCTCAAAACTTTAAACTTGTTATAATTAAACCGAAGGATGGCGATACCTGCTCTCATAAAGAATATTTTGGAAACTGAAAAAAATATTCTTTTTTTTTTAAAGATTTTTAACTAATAATAAATAATCACAAATATATGAAAAAAAGTTAGAAAAATTATAAATATATTAAATTTGGTATCGCCGATTAAATTAATTAAAAATATATTTATAACCACTCTTCTCAATTACAAGAATAAATATAATAAAAATAATTTGAGACATATCAATTGAATTCATTGGTGATCAGCCTATCACGGAAAAAGTGTTTTAGTTCTGCTTTGAAAAACAAAAACCACTCAATTTACGGAAGTAGATTAATGGGAGTGCGAATTTATTAATGGTACTACAATTTGTATAAATTACTATGATTAAAATTACTCCAAACAAAAAAATTATCTTAAGACATACTTGAATAACTTTTCAATCCTTTTCCTTTGATTAATGATGACAGAGTTAATTAATAGTTTAAAAGCACGTTATAAGCATGTTATCCTAATAAGCCTCTTGAAACAGCAACTTTGATTTAAGATAGGCTTTATTTAAATAATAATTTATACTTGATCAACAAAAATATTTGTCAAGTCACACAATAAGTGTAAATATAAAGAAATAATAGAAAGCCCGATTTTAGGTGAGTATTCAGCCATTAAATTCCGCTCTATGAGTTTTCTAATTTTGATTGGTTCTAATATTGCTTTAAAACACATTTTTTAAATTTATGAGAGTGTAGTCGATATTTCCTGTAATATTTTTCACGACTTCAACTTTTTTTTAATATCTTATGGCTTATGTTTTCTGAAAAAATTATTAAAGTTTTGAAAATATTAAGTAGCTATGGAGGTTTAAACAGGAATGAAAAGATGATAAGGATTAATAAGATATTTCATTAAAACATTTCTCAGCCAGAAAAAAATAAGTTCATATCGGTAACCATTCTTATAAATCATCTACCAATGCAGTCAAGCGTTCAGATCACCAAACTATAAAGACTTTCTCTTGTTCATACAGTTCTTCTTCACCTTCTGTTTGAAGCAACCTTATTGTAAGTGAAAGCATTTTTTCTTGAGGTCATATCCCTTATAAGTGTGTAAAATTTAGAAGATTTTTTTAAAAAGTTTTCGAGATTGTTATAATTTAATATTAAAAAATATGCATTCACCCTGCGTTTTAAACTTTAAAAACATGTTTTTATTTAACGACAGCTCGCGTAAGCTCAATATTGGCTAAAAACATTTTTAGATAGTAGGGGAAATAAATTATACATTTAAAGAAAAGAGAGAGTTTATTAAAATATTATTGTTGATAGTGGTTCTTTGAGCAAGGCTATAAATATATCTCATTAAAACTTTTCGTTATTTATGGAAGAAAACCATTAAAAAAATAATTTTTGGTATCCAATAATTACTTACAATTTACTACAGACAAATTTTCTGTCTCTGTAAAGAAAGGTGTATATTTTGACATGTTGTTTACAGAAGTTTATTAAGGGTCGTTTTGTGAGGGGGTGGGTTTGCCGGTCCGCTCTTGCAGTTGTACAGCAGCCCTCCTCTCCGGCCAACGAGAGAGATCTGCATGCGGTTGTCGGGACCCCTCTCTCGGCACTCCTATCCAGCCACCAAAGCGCATGCCCCAGCCAGTCCACATTCTCTCCAGACTTTGTATTGATCTACCCTTTCTTAGCCGAAAACCTTACTTTTTCCCGCCCAAAACCCGCAGGGCCCCCACTCCTCTCTGCCGACCAGCTCCCCTCTCTACCCGGAAGGGCTCCCCCCCTCAACCCACCCCTCCGCTTAGATCGGCCCTTCCTCTTGTCCCTGACTTCCGAGGAATACTTTGCCGCGCGCTCGCCAGCCTTCAGTCAGTGCAATGACCTCATTCGTGGTGACAAAATGCATTTTTCCATTAATGAAAAATACATTTATCAGAGTGCATCATACGAAAAAAAAATTTTTTATACTCATTATGCATAACATACCAAGGTTAATAATGCCATAATATACATTTTACAGCACATAATGCGAATATAACAATTAGTTGAGCATTCGTTGTGGTTCGGTCAAGTGTGATCCAAAAAAAAATATGATTTTAAAAAAATTTTTTATCTATTTAAAGAGTTTTTTTATCTGCCAACGTTTCGGCTTACATCGTAAGCCATCTTCAGGGCTATCGAGAGGGAGAAGGGTACGTGTTATCACCTGAATCAAATCTTTATGACTGAGGCAACAACACGTTCACTCTCGCCTTCATGATAGCCCTGAAGATATCTTACTATGAAAGCCAATACGTCGGCTGATAATAAAAAACATTTTTTTTTTAATTTGCATTTTTTTGGATCAATAATCTTGATCGAACCCCAACAAATGCTCTACTAATAGTATTTATGGTCAAAAACTCTCCGTTTGAATATAACAATGATTATTAATCATTTCTCAAACTTGAATAAATAATTGCATTTTTTTAATAAAAAGACCAAAAGTTTTAGTTATAGATAATATAAGGTATACAAATATCTGGTGCACAACTATAATTCATTATTAAAAGGATCCTTTATTTGCATGAAATATAATTTTAGTAGAAATTAAATTAAATACCCATTTATATTCCCTTCTGACATAGGGCTAAATAAAGTGCAAAACTGTGTGTGTTTTAGAAGTCTAACTCTTTGATATGCTCCAAAACATGATTTTTACTTAATATGATTAATTTATATTCAATTAAAAGAAAATTCCATGCAATACAAAAGTCTAGAGCATTTTGCTTTAAATTTGCTTACTCTTCATCATAATTCAAAAGCAATAACATATAGATTTTTTTTTTTATATAATTTATAAAATCCAAGTTTTTGAGGCCTAGTTTAATGTTTTCGCACACTGGATCATTTATTACTTCAATTCTAAGGAAAATCGTTACGGCTGAATTCGAACCTGCGTCGTCTGATCACTAGCCAGCTGTGTTAACCCCTGCACTGCATAGACTCCAGCTCCGCCTGGTCAGAAACTTCCCTCAATTGGTCTCCTTGCCTCCCAGGCAACGGAAGTAATTCATCACAACCGACTAAAGACGGCTATTGAATAACTTTAATGGAGACCTATATCCTCACCTGGAACCTTAAATCAATTAAAGATATTAATAATAACCACTGAAATCAGTCATGATTTAGTCAACCAAGAGCAGGAGACTCTCTTCCTCCCCCCAATAATGCCTTGAAGAAGGCCTGAAACTTAGGTCGAAAAGTAGGCTATAATAAAGAACCTTTTTTGTTCACAAATTAATTTTTATTTATTGTTCCTTCAAAATAATAATTTTAAAATATCAATATAAATATTTACCGTTTCTTCTTCCGGGTTGGACCGTGTCAAATTGTTGTTTTTTGCGACCGTCGAAGCCTACGTGAACAAATATAAATATTTTCAATCGTTATTCATTTATGATTATTTTTCTTGTCTTGTTCTCTTTTTCTGTTATTATGGCAATTATAAATTTTTATAACTCACACTGAATACACTTATGTATAAAATTAAAAAGTTTTACTTGCCATCTATCATATAAAATCTACAGCGACAAATACGGTCCAGTGATATACATACTTCCAGACCTTCTCAATACTTCTTGAAATCAGTTTTGAATTTTCTATAAAAAAACGGGTAAGTGTTTAATTAATGGAAAATAATTGTATCCATTAAACGGGAGCTAGAAACTTATGTGCCATAAAAAGCCAAAAGTCTCGAAATTTTAAATGCATTTGACCAATTTTTAACCAATTACGATGGTATAGATAAGTCCATATTCCTTTATTTAAAATGAAATTGTCTTCATAATTTCTCTGAAATTGAGTCATAATCCTTGCTATTAACCCATGAGTATACATTTTACTTCCCTGCATTTAGTCCATGCATTATAAAAACTTATTCTAATGAAGCTGAGTTCATGAAGCAATCATCGTTTTACTATCTATGAACTGATTACATAGGTTTCCATACGCCTGTGATGGCTCCTTCAGGCCTCAGGGGAGATTCTCCACTCAGCCCAGAAGAAGCCATCATAGGATGTGCGAAAACTCGGCAATAAACAACATTTTGACAAGGTGAAGACCAGAAAAAGAATTTATGAATATCTACGAATTATTCTACATTTAGAAGTCATTTGTAACAGTACATTGAAAGGAAGTGGAACTGATACCTAAAATAAATGATTCTTCAAAATGCACATAGACTTCAATGAGTAACTTACTTTTATTTATATATAGAGTACGTGTATCTCCCAAAATCTCAATCACTTATATAAAGAACAATTGTACAAGTTTATCCGGTAGAATTTAGTAACTCAAATTTTATCCAAGAAATAGTAAAAGGGAATAAGGTTTAAGCCCCGAAGAACTCGATTGTCATTAACTCAATATATAATCAGTCAGCTTGCCTGGTTAGCTCTTCATAAAAATTTAAAAAAAAAAACAATTTAGTATTTTAGTACCAATTTTGATTTCAGAACGGATTAACTGTATTCGATACACAATCGAATTTCATTTATTAGATAATCATTTTATTTCATTCTAAATCTCTATAGTGTTATCTTGAAAAGTTTTATGTTTAATAAAACTGATAATAAATACGTACAATGATTTAAATAATTTATATATTCGAATTTTATACTTATTCGAAAAGAAAAGTACAAAAATATTTGTTACATTAGTGTGTGATAAATACAAAGATGGAAAATACACAATAAGAGAATACGTGACCTGATCACGCTAGATTCAGAAGATGTGTGATTAGATCACCAGCACCCTAAACTTTTCCTATTCATTGATGAATGGAAGCCCTTTTAGTGAATGGATGTTCACCTACCGGTTTATTTATAAATAGATGGCGAAAAGTAGAAAAATTAATCGTGGCCCATGAGTGTTGAACATTGGGGGACTTTATCTTCTGTAATCAAGTGGCGAGCCATATCTCCTCTACAGTAAGAATCATTCATTTATGTTTATTTACATATTTCTCTGTTTTTCTGTTTGGTAACTGTAGTTCTTTTAATTAAGTGAATCATTCATATACTCACTGCAAGCGATTTTTTTATCGAGCTCCAAATCACCTTGGTCTAAAGACGCTTCTGATTGACAGGCATCTAAGAGGATCAAAAACAGAATTATCACAATCTTACTCTACATATCCACCTAGACAGGTTTGCGCCTATTTGATTTATTTATTTTTCGTCAGATTTTACGGTCTAATAGTTCAATTTATGTTCAGAAGGAATCATCACCTGCTCCAGCCTCCCAAAGCCATGTTTCCTTTCTGCGATGAAGCCTCTAAAGTTCAAACAATTAATGAGAGGGAATAGAATATAAAAAACTATCTGTCCCAGCCAGGAATCGAATCTGGATCTCCTGCTATCCGGGCCGGTGTACTTTCCAGTTATACTACCAGGAGGTGTTAGTTGTCTTATTCAATTCCCTCTACACTAGCAAGAGTCTAACCCACGAGAAAGGCGAGAACTTCGTCTTGTACTCAAGGGAGCTGACATTGTCATACATTTTGTCGACTCTCGTCATTTACTTTATTTAATTTTTTCTTTATAAATATTTAATTTGGTTGTGGTATTTTATCCCACGTAAATTTCAAACAATTAATGAGAGGGAATAGAATA
>KZ807784.1:166898-194328 GCA_000696205.2 Oncopeltus fasciatus | reverse complement strand
GGGATTGGATTTCATTGATAAAATAGAAATAGATATCATTAAGATGCTTAAAGAAAATATGTAGATAGAAATGGTTTTCCATTATGCAAGCATAGCAATTTATAATGTAAGCTACTATTGAAGATGTCTACTTATTAAATTTAATTACTAATTATACTTTATTAAACAATATGTGCATTATTTTCAACTGTATTATATAATTGACACGTATCAGCCAGATTATATTTATGAAATTCAGCTTTCAAGTATATTTTAGTTGTGTCTTTACCCCAAACTATTAGCTGACTTAGTAGTATAATTTTAAATTGACTGATTTTTAGTTTTATGTAAGTCTCTTATTATTTGCATAGATAGTTGCATACTCCCCTTTAGAGTATGTTTTAACTTGATTTATAGACTTGTTCTATATCATGATGTTAAAAAAATTTTATATTTATTGATTTATACTTATTGTAAGACATAGTGGGGATTTAAAAGTGCCTGTGATATAAACCCTTGTAAATTAATAGGTTTGGGTTTTGACTTTCTCCTTGTAATATTTTGTATGTTAATTCTATTTTATTTGATAACTAATTACCATTCTGTACTTGTGTTGTCCTACATCATCGTATTATTTTAATACTTACACAATTTTTATAAAGTTTCTTCCAGAGTAATGAGTGTCCTATGGAATTTAATGCTTTCTTAAAATCAATGAAAATTGCATATTTTTTTCAAGCTAATATCTAGTAGAGAGTATAAATTAAAAATATGATCATGGTCTGTCCATTCTTAGTCCTCTCTAAAATCAGCCTGCTTTTCGGGAATAATCTTTAACTGTTCTGCCCAAATCATTGCAAACAGGCTCAGCTAAGGTGCTTGTAAACAACTTGATAATTGAAATGAGTAACACAATACTTTGATAATTTTCATGGTTTTCTTGTCCCCTTTTTTAAATAATATATTAATTTTACATTTTTCTATGAATCGGGGACTTTTTCGGTTATCAAAAAATTAGTAAATTAAATTAAAATATAGTGTAGCTATTTAGGAGGTATATTTTTTAAAACTTTGTAGGGAAATGTATCCAGCTTCACCCCATTCATAGCTAATTTTATTGTACTTAGCTACAAACTCATAGAGATAGGGTCATCCAGAAAAGGTTGAGTTAGAGTATAAAATAAAAATTTAAACTAAACTTTCTCCCATAAAATTCTCTAAAATAGTCTATCCAGTAATTCATTTCTTTTTCATATTTGAACATTGGTTTTTGCTGTAATAATTTTACAACAGGAGCTACAGTTCTTCATTTAGAAAAAAGTTCTTTATCATATCTTCATTAAAGACATTTGTTGTCTCTATAAATTAATATATGACTTTTTCTGATAGAAATATTCTAAAAGTGATTCAGTCAAGTAATTTTATTAGGACGCAGTAACTCGGCCTCACTTTGCACTTTTGCTGGTGCCATTCTATATCATATTGCTTATTCTTGTTTCTACTTCTGAGCCTGGAGGACTTCCTACACATGTATCATGACAAAGTTAATGCTTCAGTTTTCTGAAATAAAGCAATGTCTTCTAGAAATAAAAAGCATCACTATCACTTCTTTGAAGCTATATAAATTGCTAGTAATTAATTCACAGCTGAAATTATTTTATGGGACAAACTTTAATCAGCATTTACATTGTAGTGGCGAATTATCTTTTTGAATGGAGGTTTTTTATTCTACAAGTTGATGAAAAGTCAAGGCAACTATTTTAAAGTAGATAGTCAAACAAGATTTATAGTACTTAAATGTCTATTGCATTAAAAGAAAAAAAAATCTAGATCTTACAAAGTTTCAACATGTAATTTTCCCTTTTTATTCACTATTTCGTCCTGTATATATTTCGGTTTGGGTGCAATAAATTGTCTTCTAATATGCTGTCATCCTTATTGTTAAGATTTCTCACATGAGAGTTAAAATCAAACTGGAAATTATAATTAATAGGAAATCTGGCATTAAGCTTAGTGAGTCTTCTACATAATCACAAATTAAGCTCTACAGATGATTATAAGAGTCAATATGTGATGCCTAACATTGATGTCGGATGCCTTATTTTTACAGCTACGAACAAAGAAAACCACCTCGTGCAGGCCAAGATTTCTGCTGAGCTGCTAAAATTTACTTTAACTAGAATAAGGAGTTCACCATTAGCTCAGCCCATACTGTTTTCCTTAACCATATTACTTTGAAATATTTAATAATTTTTATTATTCCAGTAAGGCAACCTTACATCAGTTGTTACCCATGTTTCATAAAAACACATAATTTGATGACTCATAAATAAAGTTTAAAAAAAAGATACCTCCTTTTCGAGATATTGCTAATTTCTGAAATGTTTAAATATTTATTTGTTACTGCCGACTTACATTTATTTTACTGCGTTATTCACTGAATTTTTTATACTATTATAACGTACTATAAGAGGCCCTCTTGACTGCAGAATTGGTGGCTGTTTAATATCCACATCTGCTAACAATAAGTTGTCCTGTTAGGAAGACTGCATGTCCTCCTGAAGACTGACTACAGCTGAAAATTGCCTGAATGCAATAGTACCTTCAAACTTTGATGTTAAAGAATGAGGGCCTGTTGAAGCTTTGCTTGGAAAGGTAAGCACTGGTCATCATATCTCCCCCTTTCTTTTGTAAGTAATTGTTCTAAAATCGAATGTTAATATAGTAAAAATAATTAAATCACCTTCTGTTATGGTAATACTTTTAGCTTTACTAGCCTTTAAACATGTAAAATGTTTAAAAAATAAAGTTTCATGACAAAATTCTGCTGTTTTGACCTCTTAAAAATTTCAGAGGTCAAAACAGACATGTTGTTTTATTATTGGCTTAAGTAAAATAATACTTTTACTTGGAACATATGGAACTAAAATTCTCTATAATTTTTATAGTTCAGTCATTGTAAAATGTCATGACATAAAAGTTATAAGCGACAAATTGAACATCAAAACACGATTCGGGTCATTCAGGCTAGTTTTGAGATTCGTAATCGAACCTTCAGATTATATTCCACATAAGAGTTAAATTAAATAAACCAGTTTTCAAGTGAGTGTTCTTAGAAGTCTTCAATTAATCTGTATTGAAAAGTGTAACTGGTTAATAAGAGAAAAACACTTTTAAGCTGACGTGAATTTAATTCATGATTTAATTTATCAGCCTTTTAGCGGATGAAAGGTGATGAAGCTAATCACGTTGGTAACCTGATGTGACATAAATTCTTACAGATCTTCAGCAATACCTCCTTAAGAAAAGCTATGAATTAAAAGGACCCGCTCGACCTTGTATGTATCTGTACATGTACTATCGTAAGTTTTTAAAATAAAGAAACTAAATATTAGCCAAAAGTGAAGTTTAAGCAATCAGTAGGAAAAAACACACCAACGAAGACCGGCCAGCTCAAACCCGTTGAGGCAGCGAGTACTCTAGCTAGTTAGTAAGTAGCACACTTAAAATAAATTTATTTATGGTAATTAATCCTAATGTATTGTTTCTTGAATTGAGTTATCATCGGGTGATTAATTAATATAATTTAAATTATTTCGTTCTCAGTGTATTGTCTGGAGAAATTCTAATCCCTCGAAAAATTTAAATTTTAATTCCCTTGTAAATGTAAATTTCATTACCTTTTTTTGGTAGGGGGGGGGGGGACTTGTAAAATGCTACTTTTCACAAATAAAAGTAAAACTTTTGCAAAACGGTGGCCTTAGGTTTATTTAAATTAATGCATTACAAAATTAGAAAATAAAATTCTCTTAATAGCAGTTAGAAGGAATTAATTACATCGGATTAATTTAGTGCAATACTCATAAAAGCAAATTAAAGGGGATGAGCCTCTTATATATTTGTTTACGTTTAATTAACTGCTGGAAGCCATGGCTTATAATGGGAAATGTACAGTAAATAAATTAAACTTATATTTCTTTTCATCTTTATCCTGCCCGTGGACGTTAGTGTATCAAGGAACTAAAAGTTTAACACGTTCAATGAAAAAATTCGAAGCATTTGCCTCCTTAGAACATATCCATATTTTTATGAGGAAAATATCAGAACAGCAACTAAACATGAAAAACTTGGATTCGTTAACATCAAATGACGTCATTATTACTTGATTTACATTTTTTTTATTTCTAACAAAGATAAGGGAACCCCGCGAAATGCCCTGATTCGCTGGAGGTCTTTTAGAATTGGAGGGGTCGTTGCATTTCAGTGCTTAGTGGTGTTTTATTTATGTTTATTTCAAAAATAAATAATAAATTTGTTCTTTTTTGGGATTTGCATCAAAAATATAGGTTGAATTTTATATCGTACGTTTATTTAATTTGTAAATAATTTCTCTTTTGCAAGCTCTATTTAGCCCCTTGGTTATTAATTTTATATTTTATTTTATGTTTCTTCATAAAGCTATTACATTCTTACGAGTAGATAGAATTAATTAACTAGTTATTCATCAATTAACAAATCAAACTTGACCTTCAGGCAATTCTCATCTATTGGCCCGATTTCGCGCAATAACGAAAAAAGGCTCTCATTATAAGACGGCTCTAATCAAGGCCTAAGCTTGTGAACATCTAAGGCTCTTAACATTTGATTATTGCTTGGAAAATCGCTCAAAAATCTAATTATTTCCCGTTATAAAAAAAAAATATATGTTTTACTGCCTTGACAGTATTGTCAGTAGAAAGGGGATGAAATAGTGACCTGTCACGTGTTACAATTTCCCCTGGATAATAAGTTAAAAAATGTAAATTTGTCTTCCAAATAGCAAATTTTTAAATGACCTAGCACCATTAATTTTCAAGTTATCCGACTACGGGTTTCAGTTTCTTTCATAACTTTTTATGCTCTTCAAATCTGTGTAAATGGAAATGGGCATTATCTGCAAACTCCTACTTGGAGTATATTTTTGCTAATTAAAAAATTTTTCGTATGCAAATTAAAAAATAAGATACATATTTGTGGGATCTTAAAATAGTTTGAGATCATTCTTTACTTGTAAGATACAGAGTAATAGTGACTGTGGTATGTTCTGTTTCAGATGGAGGAGGCAAAGTATGTGGAGATTGATATTTGTGAAGAGCTACTGGTTAAAACAACTTTAGACCCACGTGTATGTTCATTTAACTCTTCAATATGACATATTTCCTGTCACAATATGTTATAATTATCGTAGCTTATTTCTCTGAAAGGAATAAGTGGATTCTCATTTGTTCTCTGACATAGGGGGGGGGGGGACCTGAAATATATGCATACAGTACGGTTTAGGAAAGAACTCCTGTAGAAAAAATCTGCAAGAGCTCACTTTTTAATGCCAACGTTTCGGCTTGCTATGTTAGCCATCTTCTGGGCTGAAAATTACAAAATTGCAAATTATATATCTTGATTTTGATATTACTATAAAATTCTAAATTACGGGGATGAAATTAAACAAAACATTGCAGTGGAAAAATATGAAATGTATTATATCATATTCTATGTGGTAATAATATATTGAAAAATAAGTTTATCTATCCCCTTCAATTTTGCCCTTACCCTTTTCAGTTTTGTACTCTATTTTCCTCCTTTTCTGTATCATATACTCAGAAAAAATTCCTCAAGCACTCAAATCTTACCATCCCTGTCTAAATTTACTATAGAAACTCAATAAGACACCTAACATTTAGTTATAAACATTTGATCCAGGTGGCAACACATCCTCTCATGCCTTCATGATAGCTCTGAAGATGGTTTACAGTGTAAGCCAAAACATCAGCGGATAATTAAAAATACATTTTTTTACATTGTATTTTCTTGGATCAACCTTGACCGAACCCCAACAAAAATTCTCTACTAATAATCTCTCCGGTCAAAAACTCCATTTAAGACAACTAACTTCCATTTTTTCACCTATAACTATTTTAAGAACCTGATTTAACCATACCGATTGGTACACAAAGCCCACTTAAGCTGAATCTTCCCGCCCTCACCATCCTAATCACGAATACTGCCTCTAACCTTCATCCATTGAGTTTTTCTGGGAGAAAAACTGCCGGATAACCTACATTCTAAATGGTTTCCCCAACAACGTAATAAGCAAACTTATGAATTTGATAATTACTAACTACTCCTTACCAAATCTAACTCTTTTCAATTCACTACTGCTTTTTGCTCCCTTCCTTTCACCCCAGGTCTCGTTAAAGAACTCTCTCAAATTTAAAGCCCTTCATCTGATAGTTGCTCCCCACACCACTAACAAATTCAACTGCTTTCACACCCAGAAAATACTCTATACCTCTTTCCCACCTGTCTAACATTGTGTACCGTATTTCTTGTTCTGCTAAGAATTGCCAGGATACTTACATAGGACAAATAAAAAACCAGTTAAAATCACACATTAATGCAAAATGTAGTGTTCCGATATCTGAGAAATCAGGAGTATAGACAGTGCCCATAAACTTCCCTTAGTTGATCATGGTTTAATCATTAAATCACACTTATTCTGTTTTTGTTTCTTACCTTCCTTGAAAAAAAAAATTTGCTAGCTGGTTTATTGTGGATGAAAAAGGAGACCAAAGGCTGGGGTGTATTGATGTTTTAGTTTCTTATATTTAGTTTGGCTTACCTTTTCTTCTTTGTTTTAGATTAAGCGACTTTCAAAGATATGGTGGGAAAATTATCATCTTAATTCACTGAGAGCTGAGAGTGATTTAACTAATTTCTTATTGCGAACAGGTGGTCTAAAGAATTTACCTATTACAGGGGAAATAAACGACTTTTTGGAAAATAAAGTAAGTCTGTATTATAATCTCTGACGATATGAGCAAAATATTTTTTGTTTGCTGTAATATTCATTCGTAAGTACTGTTACAGGCCACAGTTTGTTAATAATGGCAACATGAGAATTCAAACTGAATCTAATTTATTTAGTAAAAATGAAATGCTATGCCAATAATACAGTAAGACTACTGCCCATATAAACTAATGACAAACAAACAATAATTAATAAAATTACTTATAGATAAATTATAAATACTATCCCATCGCAAAAGAGCACTTTAAGATTAGTATCGGAAGGTGTTCTCTCAGTGGATTTCAAATTCATATTCAAGGGACTAAGTAAATCAAAACTTGGGGATTGGATTTCATTGATAAAATAGAAATAGATATCATTAAGATGCTTAAAGAAAATATGTAGATAGAAATGGTTTTCCATTATGCAAGCATAGCAATTTATAATGTAAGCTACTATTGAAGATGTCTACTTATTAAATTTAATTACTAATTATACTTTATTAAACAATATGTGCATTATTTTCAACTGTATTATATAATTGACACGTATCAGCCAGATTATATTTATGAAATTCAGCTTTCAAGTATATTTTAGTTGTGTCTTTACCCCAAACTATTAGCTGACTTAGTAGTATAATTTTAAATTGACTGATTTTTAGTTTTATGTAAGTCTCTTATTATTTGCATAGATAGTTGCATACTCCCCTTTAGAGTATGTTTTAACTTGATTT
The DNA here is from genome assembly GCA_000696205.2 of Oncopeltus fasciatus. Classification (NCBI taxonomy): domain Eukaryota; kingdom Metazoa; phylum Arthropoda; class Insecta; order Hemiptera; family Lygaeidae; genus Oncopeltus; species Oncopeltus fasciatus. The sequence goes on along the minus strand of KZ807784.1, from coordinate 186,793 downwards.
ATAGACTTGTTCTATATCATGATGTTAAAAAAATTTTATATTTATTGATTTATACTTATTGTAAGACATAGTGGGGATTTAAAAGTGCCTGTGATATAAACCCTTGTAAATTAATAGGTTTGGGTTTTGACTTTCTCCTTGTAATATTTTGTATGTTAATTCTATTTTATTTGATAACTAATTACCATTCTGTACTTGTGTTGTCCTACATCATCGTATTATTTTAATACTTACACAATTTTTATAAAGTTTCTTCCAGAGTAATGAGTGTCCTATGGAATTTAATGCTTTCTTAAAATCAATGAAAATTGCATATTTTTTTCAAGCTAATATCTAGTAGAGAGTATAAATTAAAAATATGATCATGGTCTGTCCATTCTTAGTCCTCTCTAAAATCAGCCTGCTTTTCGGGAATAATCTTTAACTGTTCTGCCCAAATCATTGCAAACAGGCTCAGCTAAGGTGCTTGTAAACAACTTGATAATTGAAATGAGTAACACAATACTTTGATAATTTTCATGGTTTTCTTGTCCCCTTTTTTAAATAATATATTAATTTTACATTTTTCTATGAATCGGGGACTNATATATATTTATAAAATACCACTGAATTGAGAATCACTGGTCTTGGTCTAAATGGATCATTACTGACATCAACTGCCAGAACTGTCACTAATAGATTTGTTGGGGCTTTTTGTGTATGCAAAAGGGCTATATCTTCCTAAAAAGTACCTTTTGAACCATTATGGCACCTTCTGGGTATTCTGAGATGAGGGATGAGTCTCATTTGCACCGATGCTGGGAAGTTCTGGGGGGTAAAGTAGTAAGATTTTGGGCTATGATAACCAATGCATGTTATTGCTGTAAAGAATTAGTAATAAGAGCAATGAGACTCCATTCTAAACTCCCATGTCTCAGGACATTTATTTATAAATATATACCCGCAGCGTGAAGATTGAGAGACCCTTACGGATCCCCTGAGCTACCCTGCCACACCGAAGTTAAATATTTAAAACTGCTGTAATAGATCTATTGCAGAACATTTAAATATTTACATTAGTTGGTGATTGATATTGTTCAATGTACAGTTGATCAACGGTACCGGCTGCTGAACTAAAGTTATGCTATTGCTACGATTTTGTTTTGTCTACAGCTTTGAGTCACTTATTCTTCATCATCGGTTGTTCTTAAGCAGCTGAGGGTTATGTAACTAGCCTTGATCCAATTATTCATTAAAGTTATTAATTTTGTTTGTTTTAACTCTAGTATATTTTCTTCAAAAAGTTATATTTAATATATTTGAATGTACTTGAAAATAAAAAATTTATTCTCCTATAAAATTTTTTTTTTTACCTTTCAATAGACGAAGAATCAAAAAGTTAGAATTGTGTTGTGTTAGAAAATTAAGTTAGAAAAGTTTAAATACTCTTTAATGCTTAAAGAATTAATAGCTAACTCAATATTTAATATTTAAATAAAACATATCAAACTAGTTAATAAAGCGATTTTCTAATTATTCAGGAGTACATTTTTTTCACACTGTTAATTGTATAATAATAATATCATAATAAGTCACTTATTTATATTTTTATAAAATATTGAGATAATTGAACTTTATATTTTATTCTTTACAATCCAAGGGATATTAAGATTTCAGGATTTGTAAAATTAAATTACTATAGCTTTAATAATTCAGCAGAAAGCTTTTATATCCCTCCATGAAACATGATGTTTTACTCAATTTTTCACTAATCTTTCTTTTATTAGTATTAATACTTTCAATTTATTTTTTTTAGCTTCTAACTTCAAGAATTGATGCCTGTAGTGATGTTTTAATTTTTAAAAAACATTTTTGCGAAAATTTTAAGAAGTTTCTCATTTATTTATTGAAATATAATAATTGGTATTTTTTTTCACAAACTGAATTAATTCAACATGTTTTAAGAGTAATTTGTGGTCTTAAACTTTCTGGATATAATTCAGTAAGAAATGTCTCCTACATTACAGGTAGTTTATTTTTGATTTATTAAATTCAATAAAAATGTTTTATTTAAGTTGGAAATATTTAAATATAGGTTTATTCATAATACAGTCAGTGTAAATATGCTTTCAAGTTATTTTTACCAGTTTTCATTTTCCTTTATTTTTGGAGACAAGGAAATACATAGGTATATTTTATGTTGTATGCTTACACTGCCTCCATATTCATAAATACTTAATCTGGGCTTGGCCATGTCGAAAAGTTGTTTTTTGCCGAGCTTTCGCACATCCTGTAATGGCTTCTTCAGGGCTGAATAGAGAAATGATTTTTGGTATTAATTTTATTAGGTAGTTATATCACAAGATGTGCGAAAGATTGACAATAAGCAACTTATAGAGGGAATAGAATAAAAAAAATAATGAGAGTCGACAAATAGCTAGACAATGTCAGCTCCTTCGAGCATAAGATGATATATTCGTCTTTCTCGTGGGTTAGGTTCTTGCTAGTGTGGTGGGAATTTAATAAGTTATCTAGCTCGTCCTGGTGGTGTAATGGAAACATTCCGGCCCGGCAAGCAGGAGATCCAGGTTCAAGTCCTGGCTGGGACAGATAGATTTTTTAAATTCTATTCCCTCTCATTAATTGTTTAAAATTTATGTGGGATAATAAACCATAACTAAATTAATATTTATAAATACATTATAGAGTTTGCTTTGTACCAGCATCGCCGTTTCTCTCCTTCAGAACAACATTTCTTACTAAAAAGTGGAAAAAAAATTTATATATTTCATTTTAGAAAATTTGTATAATTTCTTATGTAATGAACACAAAGTAAATGTGTGTGATTTGTTTTGGGCTTGTTCTGGCGCTGATTGTAAATTTCAGAAATTATTTGTGGACTAAAATATAATTAATCAAGTATTAAGAATATTTTTATGTAATTGCTTGTAGCAAAAACTTATCTCAAATAGCCAAGTACTAGGAAAACAAATATTTCTAAATAATCTAAGGTAGAGGTCATAGCTTCGGTACAGTAAGATTGCACCATCCCTTAAACAAGCTAGATAATTTCAAATCCTTCTCCATACGACATAGGTCTGCTAACCCTGGTCATCATAACATTGCGTAGGAGGTAGACAAGACTCCTGAATATTTTATTTGAGAAAGCTTATATCTCTGAGAGCTTATAGCAGCTAGATAACTTCAGACCACTTTCCAGAGAACCCTTTGTCCACTGTTCCTGCAATAACTGGTGAACTTCTTAGCATTGCGTAGGTGGTAGAAAAGACTCATGAGTGGTGTATAAAGGATGAAAATAACGATATTTTACCGGATAAAGCTTACATCCCTGTGAGCTTATAGCAGCTAGATAACCTCAGACCACTTTCCAGAGGACCATTCGCCAAACCCAATTGCCATTTGAGAGAGAAACTGTAAAATTTCATTATAGTAATTTGATAGTATAAAATCAATTTTTTGTGAAACTAATCATATTTTATATTATAATGTAAAACTGTGGGTCATGCATGTTAGAGTGGTTAGCGTGCTCCATTCGCATGCAGGAGTCCTTTTTCTGGCTATTAGTTCCAAATTTCTCATTCCATCACCTTGCTGCAATAAATTTGAGTATTACTCCTTTCTGAGGGATGTCTTATATGTTGTGGTTTTACTCTGAGCTTGGGGAAAGATGGCTGTCTGAAGTTATTGACTCTGCCAGTCTACTGGTAACAACTCATATAAGAGAGTTATACCTTGAAAAATATTTAATCCTCCAAAGTTAATGGTAGTTGGAAGGACGACCGATCATCTATTGAATAGTAGATATTTTGTTATCTTGATTCTTTTCCTTTTATTTTCTTAGTTATAAATTTATGATTTAGAAATAATTTTCCCTCCATTCTAGAAATGCCAGAGGAGGTATTGAAAGAAGAATAAAAAATACTTTTAATTTAAATTTTGCATTTTTATTTAAATGAACTCGTGGCATGTCTTGTATTCTAATTAATATTTATACATAACGATATAAAAAATATCAATTTTGTTTTAATTATTATCACCTGATCTAATCCTTGCAAATATAACTTTTTTAGTTAATTCCTATCCAATTTTATAATGACCCAAAAATGATTTTTCCTTCATTAATTTAAAAATAAATTCTAAAATTTTAAATATTATTATTGTCTCTTTATGTCCCTTTTATCCTATATTACTATTGCTTTATTTGATTCTTAATTTTTTTTCAGGAATGAAAATAATGAAAGAAATTTATATTTGTCAGCTCCAAAATATCCAAGATAGAAATTCCTACAGGGCAGTTACACTACGGATTTCTGAAGTAGAAAACTTTATTTATAAAGAAATAATTCGAAGATCTTTAAGGTAATTATATTTTCTTTTAATATGTTTGCTCCGTATTATTTTTCTTATATGAGATGTAAGTAATATTTATATACTGAAAATAGTAATATTTTTACTAGATATCTGTAATAATTATTGAATAGTAAAAATTCCTGTCAAATATAAGGGGAGACGAGATCGGTGCATTATTTAGGTTAGTTAAACTACGAGATGACTTGAATTGCTCTCCCCAGCCTATCTTCGTACCTTTATTAACAACTCAACCCAATTTAAATAGTTAACTATATGTTGACACTTATAACCATTAAATTAATGTTATTCAAGAGGATTTAAGTCCCAGAATATGGCTTCTTTTTCTTACTTTTTGCAAAATGGGCCGTTGTTTTCTATTAGCATTCTAATAACTCAAATTCCTATATTTTTCCCACTCTCCTGAGTATCTAGGTAGAATGCTTAGCCTAGTGGTGGGAACAGCTCTCGCCCGCTCTGTAAAGGTGTGGTTACTCTGACCAAAGAAATCACATCCCATATGATAAGGAGCTGCCAGCTCTTCCAGCCATGAAGCCATTGTGGTAAAACTGGCAGAAGGATAGGACTGTACTCGGCCGTTATCTTTGCCCTTTATGCAGTAGTCATTGCATTGACTTTACGTAAAACACAAAAAAAATGGTAGTGATTAGGATTTTATCCTTTGTGTTACTGCTGCTGCTGGCATAATTGTTGATTTGCTATCAAACATCTACACCGATTTGATCTTAAGTTTGGGATTCGCTTCAGCCGCTCAAATGAAAGAAAAAGTTATAAAGTTGCATCTACAGTATAACAACATTCTGTTCCACAATGTATGTGTGTGTGTGTGTAATGTATTGTATTATATATTATAATAGAAGCTAGTGGGATATTGGATTTTTGAATAGATAGATGCAATAGATATATATAGATTTAAGTAAATTGTGTTAGATGAACTATTTTTATTAGAAATTAATAAGAAAAAATGGTTTACCTTTTCATTAGTAACTTATTATTCAGGTGTTATTATGTTGAAAAGAAAATATTCAATGAAATTACTAAAACACTTACAGAATATAGCATTGATCTATTTTGTTTTATTTTATTATTTATTTTTTAGGGACCTTGACATTGATCTTCGCCTTATAACAGTAACAGAATTAAACTCATGGTTTTATGACTTTGAAACCAAAGATTTAGCCCTAATTTTGTGTCCTTTTTTAAAGCACATAGAGCGGAATTTATTTGACGAGAGAAGAGTCAAAATGGTTGCACTTGATGTAAGTTTCATTCGAATAATAATGAATTTATTACTTGTATTCATTCAATTTTTTTGTTTATTTTTTTCCCACTAATGTGTAACAGGAAATTTTGCTTTGAACTTTGAGCGGCAGTGAGTATTAGGGTTCTGAATTATGCGATTCTCCTTTGCATTACTTATTCATAATAAGCATTATTGCCTACGAATTTTTATTTATTTATTTTTAATGAACAGTGGATATAGTTTCCAACGAACATTTTCCATTTTGGACTCAGTCTAACCGACCCTGTGTCTGTGAACAACACAGGATGTCGTTAATTGTTACTGTTGCTTACTGTTACAAGAAGCATATGTTTACTTCATAAATACTGTTCGAAATACATGACCTTTTCTTATACTCATGGGATTCTTTTTTTTTTCTTCTTTTTTTTCTTTAAATGTTGTTCCAGAGGAATATTTATCCGCCTCATGTATCAGAGATCTCTACTTGCCTTCAGCACTCTCATATGCGAACTACTCTATACTGATGCTAGTATTAGGTGATTGTTAAGTGATCTGCCTGCTTCCTACTTTTGTTAACCTCGACTGGCAATTTTATTTAAGGGTTTATTTCCTTTGATTAGTTGTCTCTAATAGACTGAGGAGTCTTATCAATTCAGGGTGTCGTCATACTTTTCTGTACCAAGAACAACGTTAATAGGTACTAATCGCGAGAGCAGTGATATGCCAGACAAGAAAACCTTCCTTTAGGAAGTTGAGTATTCCTGATTTGTCTAAAATTAATTATTCAAATTGATCTTAAGAAGTACTGATATAGCTGTGAAAATTTTAAGTTCTACTTTTTTAGTATATTTAACGTCCCCGACTTCATTTTAATATCACTTTTGAGGAGCTCACCGAATTGTAAGTGTTTTGGGCCATAATTGGTCATCATATCCAAGCCCTATTTATATTGGCGTAAACTATGCATAATTATTCCAATACTGTTTGAATAAGTTTTACTCTGAGATTACTTATCAAGTAAAGTGTTCTCCAGTTCATTTCTGAGAGCAGGCTATGTTAATTAGCATGATAATTATAAAGTTGATATAATTTTCTATTACTGTTATTTTTGTTTCAACTTAATGTTCTTAAGACCGACAAAGTTAATTTCAAGGCAAGGATATGGATCCAACAATTAATGTCTCAACTAATATAATACATTATTGAAGGATGCAGAAGATAAAATAAGGATTAAAAGCTGATAATAAAAATAATTAATTTCTATAAGCACTTGGAAACTGAGACATGAAAAAGAAAATAATAATAGAAATATAGTTCAAATTGATAAATAACAATAACAAAAATAATGATATCCACTGCCATATTCTAAAATAATAATAAAAAAGGTCAAAGATAAGGTTATAAAAATAAAATGTCCACAATAAGAGGTAAAGTCTTCACACAAGTTTCTTTTTTTCTTGCTGGAACGAGCACTATATACTCATCAAGGTAATTTCAGGTTATACCAGTGTTGCTAGTAAAATAATTAATTTTAAATGAAATTAAAATTAACTGGCTACACTGTTGAAGGTCACAATTGCTGGGTATAACCTTCCTATCAACAATGAAGATTATATTGTGTTAAAGTGTTGTGCAGATACTTCCCCCCAATGACTTCGTCAAAGAAGTGTACAGGGTGTCAGATGCATCGAGTTGAGTCCTGTCATTCAATGAAGTCTGACCAGTTTTTGTAGAGGGGCCATTTTCAGTAATCATGCTCTGACCATATATAACAATATCCAAAATTAACTTGCTAATTATTTTAATATGAAACTAATGGTTTAAAAATTGTAACAATTGTTATGAGAGCATTGAATATAGCTCACAGTCAGAATGGAATCAATAAATAATGTATTAGTAAAGAATTTGTTGGGGTTTCGCCAAGGTTGATCCAAAAAAAAAAAAAAATACTATTTTAAAAAAGTTTATTTTTTATTGCCTGCCGACATTTCTGCTTACATTGTAAGCCATCTTTAGTACTATCATAGCCCTGAACAATTTCAGTATTCTTTATAATTAGTGTTACAAAAAAATGCTGGTCTAGTCTATGCATAAAACATAGTAGGTCTAATTAATTAATTTAATTTTATGAAATATATATTCTATGTATTATATTTTAAATACACAAAGATATTCAAGAATTTAAATTTGAATTTTGGTTTGGGTCTTCTTTTTTGTTTAAATGTAGAAACCTAATTCAGTATTTAGGCGTTTCATTGCAAACTCTTGAAATAATTATTTTTTGGTCAAAATCGGAAAAATTTATAATTCTAATTACAGGTTACAAAAATTTTGTACAGATAATAGATACAAAATATAATTTATATATTTCTTGTACTGTAATATTTCTGTGAAAAACATTTATTGAGGAGGAGTTTTACCAATATAACTACGATGGTTGAACGCTTTCCCCACTCTCCCTTCTGTAAACAGAGTTTGTTTCCTGGAAATTTTGCCTTTTATACTCATTAGATAAGATTTAACATTTACTCTTCATTATATCCAAACAAAGGTGGAAAATCTGCTTAGTTTATGTAGCTCCTTTGTGACAAGTCTTATATCATACTAAATATTTTACATTTAATAAGAAAATAAGATTAGCTTGATTCCAGTTTAATAATTTAATGTAATATTTATTTCAATAATTTTTAGTATTACAAATTGCTACCAATTTCTTTTTATATGTCCATTAAAAATTTCTGTTGTATTTCTTTGATCTAAGTAATTATTTTATGATTTTGCTTAATATCTTTATCTATTCCTTCTTTTTAATTTCTAGATTCTAATTAAAATCTATTCCACTACTGATTTCTTTACTGATGTTTATATATCTCTGTTCAATTCTATGAAACCTTATCTTTTCGGTTTAATTGTAATGAAGGACTATATTTTGTCCTTTAAAAGTATTCAATTAGTCAACAATGCTGTAAGGTAAGTTTATTTATTTAAAATATGTTTAAAATTTATAGAATTGTGTATTGTTTAACTCGTGCTATTGTGTATTGTTTAACTGTTTAAACTCTGATGCTATATACTTGAGAAATTTAGCAAGATTTATTTATGATTTTCTTAGAATGATTTATGGAACACTACTCAGAAGGTATAGTAGGTACATATAGACTGATTAGATTAGAACATTTCTAAGGTACTCGTAAGGTAGAATAGGCTCATAGACACTTACTGGTTGATTGAAAAAATTACCTCGGAAATATAAACTATAGCTAATATACCTTCCTAAAAATAAAAATAAGAAAAAATCTCTCATATTTACTGTCTTCCCCCTTTATTCTTTTTATTGGCATTCGATTTCGATGAAATCCATCTGCAGGATGATTCACTTAGGACTACAGTGGACTATCTCTGCTAGGACCTCTAGAAAGATCATACATTATATTGCCTGAAGTCAGATATTTGCTGAAATGGTCTAAAAGAATTATTTAGTATTGGTAAGTATTAAATAAGATTAAAACATTTATAGTCCTTTGAAATCTTGAATTTGATAAAATGGTCATTTGTTTTTTGTTTTTTACTACCCTTAACTGTTTCCCAGCAGTGACTAACCAATGTATACAGACAGCACCAACCAGCAGCCGAGCTACATGCCCTCTGTGTGCTGTGTGCTAAACCCTGAAGAGGCTCACAAGACAAGCAAAGGCTTGCTTATTTCTAATGATCCAACCTGGAAGATCAACTTTTAAATATTACTATTCAAGGACTTTCTTGAAAAGAAACTTGACAAGTTATGAGTTGAATAACCAGTTATGAAAATTATTGTCTTTTTGATATTTGAGATAATTCATGAGATGAAAAAATTCCAATAATTTAGGTTATAATTTATCACTTACACAATGGTGAGAATGAACTATTACTTCTCAAAAAATGTTGTAAACTAAGAAATTATTAAATTTCAGTCATAATGTAGACACTGTTGAGCACGAGTTTCTCTCTCTCTCTCTCTCTCTCTCTCTCTCTCTCTCTCTCTCTCTCTCTCTCCATCACAGGCCAAAACTAAACGATGGCTAAAATAAAAACTTTTTTGGTTTCGAATTAGTTTTTAATTCTTCAACTACCAAGACCAAATTCCTGATAATCCTCTCCTCATAATAAATTATTATTTTCACGTTTGGCATTAATCCAAATTTTCTGTGTAGGAATTAAAATGTGAATACTATATTACTCCAAAACAGATTAAAACTAATGTAAGGTACTGACCCTGGAATTTGTATACCTTAAGTACTTATTGAATGGGAATAATTTCAAAGTTCAAGTTTAAATTGTATTAATTGAAATTGATAATCATATACTTGTTTGGGTCAATTATAGTTTATTATTTATTTTAAAAAATTATAATAAACCAAAATTAAATATAATTTCACAAATGCTTTTATTTTTTTTGAAAATTTTTGGTTTATAAGATTTTTTGTTTTATTTTATTTCAGGAATTTCAGTTATTCTCTTTCTAATAAAGAAAAAGGAATTGTATTTTCATGCTTATTTAATAAAAAAACTTCACTTGCTATTCAGGCAAAAGCATTAATTTGTAGTGATTTTTGTATGAACAATTTATTACATGAAGAACTATTATTAAATGTCTTAGTTCTCTGTAAAAGTTTCCCGGTATTTATGCTATAATTTTTAGTATTTATTGAATATAATTAGTATAAGTGTGTTTAAATAATATTTTTTATAAATATGGTTTTATATTGCCCCAGTTTCATGTTCTTTATGAGTTAACAGGCCTTTTTGTTTAACAGGAATGAAATTAATATTAGTTGATCTTATGGCATGAATGAAATTAAATTTTCATTTTGAATTTTAATTATTTATAAAAAGTTTATTTTAAATTTAGTAATGGAGATTAAAATTTCACTCTTAAGATCATTATTTGTCAAATTCTTGAAGTATTTGTATTTGACCAAGTTAGTATTCATCATATTTAAATATTTACTTTTGGATCATTGGGTGAATTTATTCCACATTTCATTGAATGAAAACTGCATACTAACACTCATTCACAGCGGTATAAATAATATACATGTAGTCCTGAAGTACTCAAGTCATTTATTTTTTTCTTATCAAGACCTTGTTTTGAAAAACCCAAGTTTAAAACAAAAGTATCTCACATCTTTAATCTTCCCCATCTTTCAAATAAGTAAGAGTTTCATTCAAAGTCTGGTAAAAAAAAAAATAAGGGATTATCTTTTTTTATGCCATAAAAATATCCCCTTCGCATTCTTGATACTGCCCAATATCCATTTCCTATTGCTAAATCCCCAACCCAGCTCCACCCCACCTCCTGGTATTGCAGTGTTATTTATCTTCAGTGGAGGCCAGGGATTGAAGGCAAAGGATGTAGTGGTCTTCTTGACTATAATAGATGTTGAAGCTTTTGTTTAATTTGAGCGGTTTTCGTCCTAACTGAATGGACGTCAGTATCCATCCTATCAGGGGTTGAGGCATGCTGGACAGGCATGATAGCAAGGAAGCACTTTGCCCTTTACAAAAGTAGGATGTCAAGTTGAGCCTTCTTCTATGAGTGCAAAAGTTGATGAAGGGAGTGGAGCAAAAGGAAAAGGGGTAATGGATGGGTGGAAAAGGCCCATTCCTATATGGCCGTCAGTGAGGGAAGATAAGGGAGAAGTATTGTAGATGAGAATGTTCTCGTGAGGGATAGTCAGTTGATCTGTTCGAATTGATACTGATACACTTTTCTTGACTTTTTCAACATGAATACTTGTATTAAAACTTGTATTAGAACCATAAACTTTTGAGGGAACAATTTACGATAAATCTTAGAGCTCAAAGTTCTGAATAAACTTTTTTCGAACCCCACATGTGTCATTTTTTTTGTGACTTGTGTATTTTAATTTATTTTTTTTTATTATAAGTGGGAAGTAACACAAAATGGGTCATTTTTACATACTACACCATCATAGTCTCATTGGAAGTGAGGTGTGTTCAACTACAGCCAAAACATAAATAATTATAATAACATATAAGAGCTGGTATGTATGGTTTCACGTATTTTATAAAACATCCAGCCATTAATAAATGCTGAATTCCATAAGTTATGAGTGGGGAATAGTAATAAACATTTACTTCATTAATAATTTGTTTCACATTTATTACATTTTGGGACTCAAATTCTAAAAAAAAAAAATTTATAGTACAAAATAGGTGTAAAATGTAATTTGGTAACATTTATATTCTATAACATTCTTCAAAAAACACATATTAAGAATGTAATTTTTAGTGTTGTATAGGCCTTCTTATTTTAAAACATAAAAAACCAAATTTGGTATTGGCTTTTTATTGCAAACAATACATTTTTTGTTGAATATGGATGAGAGAAGGATGGGAAGGTTTAGAGGGAGAACAAAATTTACAATCGTAATATCTTTGTTGTTATTTTAGTTATAAAATATATATAAAATTTATGGAACAATATATGTGAAAAATGTAATTTTTAATGTTTATGTCCTGTAATATTTTTACTAAAAATGCTTATTAAGGAAGAAATTTACGAATAACTTGGATGGTTAAGCAGTTCCCCTACTTCCCGGTCAATGTAGAGCAAACTTAATGGTCATACCTTTTACGCTGATTGTTCTCTTTGGCTTGTAAATTACATTTCCTCAGTATTTATGAGAAATTTAATCTTTAATGAAACATGTGAAATCTGCATCGATATAGGAGCCCACCTATGTGACAAACATTTGATAAGCAGGGCATGCAATAGAACTGACAGGGTGAGCCTCACCTCTATACTTATATTTATTTACAAGTTTTATACCTTTTGCACCCTGGTTTTATTTCTGATTAATAAAGTATGTTTTTAAATATTTATTTCAGTTGTATTTCATTCCAAAAAATAATATTTTCACCCGATATTGTACATATTAGGGTAAATCCCTTCTCCAAGTACTCTTGTCTTGCTGTAGCTATAAAATTGATTGTAAAATATTTGAGTAATTTATTTATAAATAATTGCTCAAATCTTTTATAATGAATTTTATTTTTGTGTGTTACACTGTGTTAACTAAAAACTTTTCAGGTTTTATAACCAAAAAAACAAAACAAACTCATTTTTTATCCCACTGATGTCATAGATAAATTCCACTTTGCTTTAATTCTTATTTCTTATGAATGTTCAAGTTTGTAGTAAATATTCAGCAATGGTCAAATAGATAATTATAACCCAAAAGACCTCAATAAAATAGTTATTTAATAATATTTCATTCCTATTTATGCTAAAATATTTATTTATAAGAATAACAAATTAAGAAATTATTTTAATTTGATGCATTTTTTTATATATTGTTTTAACATATGTAATCATTATTATGAATATATGCAAAGTCCTACAGTGGCATATTGATATAAAACCATATTTTATTCTAATTTTTGAAAAATCTTATTTGGTCTGCATCTAACCTTAACTTTTGATAGTTAACAATTACAATATATTTTTACATTATATAATATGTAACTAACCTTCAAAAAACAGCACTATAGTAAGCATTCTGAAAACTAATTTTTTTTATTTCAGGTAAAAAACTCAGAGTTAGTAATTCATTTTCTAGTAGATTTTTTAATTAGTAGAGTGAATTGGGATGACTGGTTTTCAGTTATTACAAATTCTCAGCTTAATGTTAAGAAAGAAGCTCTCTCTCTCTTCTATGAATTTTGCAAATACATTGTGAATTTTGAAGCTCCAGAATCTGTATGTTTCATAAATTATCTTTTCATGTTTATTAGCATTTTAAATAGTTAACAAAATGTGAGGCAGATTTGTCTTGATATATGTTTTTTTTAAATATCTTTATCAATGTTACAGTTTGATTTACATTATAGTTAACCTAACAAACAGCTTAATCTAATTTATGAGATACTAACCCATATCAGATTACAGAAGTTTCTTTAGCATTCTGAAGTTTAGGCTATTTTGTTCATTACTGTTTTTCTCAGTGAAAATTCTATTGAAGCTAATTAAATTATTTATATGGCTTATTCAATTTCAGTTTTATTTCCTATGCCTTTAAAACAATTATATCTTGAAGTTTTCCACCAACTTTTCATTTGAAGAGTTTTTATTACCCTCACTGGGACATTAGCCCCAAATATCAGTAAGCTTACTGTATTGTATAGGTCAAAATCATAAGACAAGAGTAATGAACTTTTTGATGATAAAATTTAGTCAATTTAAATTTCAATCATCATATATTACTTGAAGATTTTTTTGGAGATTCAGTCATCAAAGTTTTGAGCCCCTAACTGCCTACAAATTCTGTCTCATGATTTTTTATTTTTAAAAAAGATTAAAAGTTATTTGTAAAATTATAGGTAGCAAATTGTGCTTGCTTATTTTTTTTCCCCCTTAGAAATGATTAGAAAATCATTCTTTACTAATTTTCATGAAGCACAAGAGCTTATAATTTGACAAGTAATGAACCACATAAATGGACTTATTACTTTATATAAAGATTATCACCTTGTAATTGAGCTAATGACCAAAATATTAGTATTATAATGAGAATAAATATACTGAGAGACCATTGACCAGTCATTTTATATTTGACTTTAACTAAAATTAAAATAGAGTCTATTTTTGTCCTTATATCCCTAAAAGTGGTTTGTACTGTTAGCAGTATAAATAGTAATATTTTACTCATCTGAGATTTATTTTTTGCCTCAAATCTTATGGCCATACCCTGACAAAAATCTTCAAGTGCTACCACACAGTGAACAAGTTCTATCCATGTTTATTAAAACTGCATGCTACTAATTGTACTCATAGAAGTTAATATTTTTCCCCATATAAAAATGCATAAAGTTCATTGTGTAGTTTTAAGCAATTCAAAGATAAATCTCTGTTATAAGATGAATAATTTTGTGAGAGCTTTGGAGTAAAATTTTAAGAGAACCCATTTGCCATCTATATACTGTCACTGCATAGCTCCTACACCTTTGTTCATAGTATTGTAAGCACTCTTTCCTTGGCAGGGACTAGATGTTCTCCCTTTTATTTTGCTCCCTACTAACTGCTACAGGCTCAAACTTAATCAATAATAGACACTGTTTACTCACCCATTGCCACACTAAGCTTCATTGAGCAGTGCCTAGAGTGACCAGAGGTGAGCTCCTCATTGTTAACCATTGATTAGTAAGGGCCTGGCAGTGGCAATATAGTAGTCAAAATGAGTTAAATTAATTGTAATACAGAAATATTAACTCTTTTTTTTTTTTTTAGTAATCTTATGAAAAAACACAATTTTTTATGTAGACTATGCCAATTTACATAAATATATAATGAATATGATTTTTTTAAATTTTAATGCAGGATGAATCAAATTGTGATACTCTATTTTTAAAAAGAACTTTTACTGAAAACATTTCTTGCAAGTGGATGATTTTAGTGAATGATGATATAATCAAGCTAGATTCCAAACTTTTAATTTACCTGATTAAAATATTCCTATTATTTGACATAACCAGTCTTTCAAATGAGGTAAAATCTTTTCTTCTGTTGTTACATATGTATATTCTCTTTTGTACTTATGTTTAATGATATGCTTTAGCTAATCAAGAATGTGATGGATTACTCATTACAAGTTTTTCTCACAGAAGAAGATCATTTTCTTTTAAAAGAATGCATTCAAGTTTTAGATAAATGTCCCGAAGATTATACTCTAGACTTCAAATTTCCTGATTTATCCAGTGTTTTGATTCAAACTATTAGAGACAATAATGAGCACCAACAATTATTGGACTTAGTAAGTTTTTATATTTTTGTAATAAATAAAAATATAACTTTTTTAATTTATTAGCTAACAGCTACAAATATACATAGCATGCAGATAAACCAGAGACTGAAAAAATAAATATATATTTTACTAGGTAAATAATCTAAAAGGTTATTTTCACCACCAATGAATATAGAACTATCGTACCTTTTATTATCCGTCTTTCTGCAAACCATCTTCTGTTGGTGAGCACTTTCGGACATTGTCCATCTTGGCCGAATACATGTGTTCACTGTCACTGTGTGTATTCAACTGTTGAAACCAATGAAGACGGATAATAGAAGGTATGATAGTTATATATTTTACTAGTTTTTAAATGGTTATATACTGAGTTGAAAATACAAACAAAAATGTTAATCAATATTTTTAATGTAATTTATTGCAATAAAGTACAAATATTTAAGTTTAAGAATATGATAAAAATACATTGTGTATATTTTTTTAGTGTACAATAATAAAATAAGGTAAAATAACTAAATGAAACAATATAACATCTGAAGAAAAAAACTAAAATATATGTTCATTAGTTGTCTTTGTCAATAGGCAGGTGAAAAACAAAAAGCTTAGAGGCAGGCCTTTTGTGAAGTCTATAAAAACATTTTATCAAGTTGGACATCAGTCGCTAAGAGGGCCACATAGTGTCTCAAAAGCTTGTCTAACAAATCAGAGCCTAACAACTCTAATCGGGGAATGGAACAAGACTTAAAAGAAGCACTTCTAGTCTTAGATCAGACTAAGTTGACCCATATACTGTTACCATAAAAACAACACAGATATAGGACAGGGCTATAACCAGACTGGCATCACGAATTTGTTTAATTTTAACCTTACTAGAGCTGACCAAGTGTGTGGGAATATGAAGACCATTCCTTATTAGGAGTGGGACAATCCCAACTGTGAGGCAAAGGCCAAAGCAGCTGACAAATGTAATTAGTATACATAATAACCATTGAAGCATAAACCCTGGGTCATAAAGCTTCGCTGTCTTAGCCAAAACCATGCGATTTTGCAGGCTTATCATCATTGGTAATATATCATCAACCAGGAAACTGAAGGCATCAGAATGAGATTTCTTTAAATTATGAAATCAGTGGGGTAGACCCTCTGAAAATAAATTTTGCTGGTGAATGAGTAGATAGATCACATGAAATAAGTAGGTCATCTTATTTGAGGTTAGTCAGTAGAGCAGGACTCTGGGTGAACTTGGTTACTATGTGATTTATATAAAACTATTGCTTCCAATATCTGTTCTTCCACCTTATGAACCACATATTATTGTACCTCTATCAAGATTGTAGTAATTCTTAAGATAGCCTTATAGTGTTGAAAACACCAAAGTTTAAAAAAAATATACATTCTGTGAGAGACAACTTGGCCCTTTAATTAAACTTTGAAATGAAATCCAGTTCATTCTAATATATGGGTTGTGGAAAAATTATAAATTAAAAATATCTATGTTTATATTTTGCACACTTTTCTGAAACTTTCTGAAGTAAAAATTTTAATAATGCACCTGTATTATGTTTGAAGAAGTAAACAGAAAATACCTTTAACTATTGAATACTATTAATAAAATTTGTAGTGTTCTTTAATATATTGTATTTTTTTTAAATCATTCTAATTTTAACAATTGATTTTATCATATTTATCAGNTCTAATTAAATTTTATTCTTATTTTGATATTTTTCTATTTATAATATCCATCTATATTTTATTTACTATAATAATTATATATTTCTAGGCTTCATACAGAATCATATTACTCTTAAAGAACTTTATATGTGACACAGATTCATTATGGTCCGAACTATACCTATCGTTCAATAACTGCTCTTCATCAAAGGTAACTAATGAAAACAATTATAAAATTGTTTTTTGCTTGTTTCTTATATGTGTGAGAACATTAAGAAAGAGGGAGAGAGACAAAGAGGCTCATATCCTCTTATAATAAATTATTCTTTTACCATTTTTTACGTGGGATTAAATACCACAAAAAAATAATACTTATAAAATTATTCTTTTAGTTTTCTCTATTAAAACAACTTTGAACAATTATAGAAAAAATGTATTATCAAGTATCAACTCAGCTTATTCATAAAGTAGAGTTGTTGATGTATACTCACTGCTTCTTAGGAGCCTGTTTTTCTTTTTTGAAAAATTTAGTAATTATTTTGTAGGAAAAAATAATGACTCTAGAGCTATTAAAAAGAAGAAGAAAACTGGAAGAATTTGTAGTTTGTTCAGTTATTTTGGACTATTAGTGTAAAAAATGTATTTACTTTGTTTTATGCTGGAGACCAGTTTATTCTAGCTTACCTTTCTTTGGGAAGAAAGGAAAATACATTTAACGATCTGTAGTAATCAACTAATTATGTGTCGATAAACAAAGTATATGTGGCTGTAGTATTTAAACAGCAGTTAGCAGTTATCGCATTTATAGAGAGTCACAAACCTGAAGCTGCTGATGATCAAAGCTATTACTTATCCATGCAAAGGTAAAGGAATAGCTGTAGAAAAAAGTAGAGGAGTGAAATGGGTAGGGACAGTAATCTAATACCATTTGGGCAGAAATTCATCAAAACTTGGATTATCTTCTTTGCATAGGTGTTGTAGAGAATTTTCATGTATTTTTTTGTGTGCACAGCATACTCGTTATGCAGTAAGTATAGTCATTGAATTAATTATATTTTCTGTATCCTAATTAATTTTCAAAAAATAGTATTTATAAATTTTTAAAGAATTATATTTACTTTTTGAATTACATGTTAATTTTTGTAAATATAAAATAGTTCTGTTCTATTTTTTCTACTATTATTCAATTTTGTTACTTTTATGCTCAGTCATGTTTATACCAGGGCATACTTTCACATTAGTGGAGCATAAAAAAAGCATAATATCATATTGGAAAACGACTTTTTTAAACCTTAAAAAATTTCCCACTTTGAATTGCTAGTTCTTTATTTGCTTTAAATCAACTAAGCAATAATTAATTCTGACTCTGTACAAAAAAAGAAAGAAAAAAGAAGATAATGAACTATGCTCTGTGAATACCGAACTTTGAATCTTTGACTGAGGTGTCCATCTTCTAGACTAACCATGCTCCTGGATAATTTGAAAAAATTGTAAAACTTGTAATCCAGACTTGCCTCATATTAATCCTTTACAGTAAAATTAAGAGCAATTGAGTTCTCCAAGGCTATGCTGTGCTCTATACATGCCAAAACGATAATGATCTAATGGAAAGTACCACTTACTCTGGTCTTTGTTTCTCTAGTTTCTTGATGCCACCAAACTTCCTCATGAGGTTCATTGCAATTTCTCTGGGCATCCTCATATCTTCAACCACAATTACTCAAGTTCAAAAATAAGATGTCCCTATAGACAATCTGGATGGTTACTCCACCATCAAGTTCCCTTGCTTGAAAAATTTCTATACCACTGGTTAAATGAAATACCTTGAGTTTATCTTTTTTTCTGCTTTTATGTGATGTATTTTATCACAGCAAATTACAATTTCTTAAGGTTCCTCCCATGTTTAGGAGAGTATGTCTGATGCCCTCGAGTATTGGGCTAGTGGAACAAGTCTCCAGTTTTGAAATCTCAATTCTTTGCCTTGATATCTTAACATTCCTTCCTTCTTTCAATAGCCTTGTTCGAAAACTGGTAATGATTTCAGGCCTAAATCCATACAATTCACTATGCAGACAAAAATCCAGACCACACATCACTTTGGCAGGCATCTCCCTGGTGGTGTCATTGACAGAACTGCAGTAGGCCACCAAGAATAAGTGAAATTACTTGTCTCAATCTCGCTGATGTTTGTATACAACCTCCAACAAGTGTTGGTCAATCGACCTACTCATGTACTCCAACATGCCATTCGATTGTAGTTAAAGTTGTGTAGCTAATGCCCATTGCCATACAGAAAGGGAGAAGGCAGCAGACCCAAAGTTCCTTTTCTGGTCATAATTTAGTTCCAAGGGAACACCAAGTTGACAAACGAACTTTTTGAGAAGACGTTTTGAACATGCTGGCATTATTGTTGAGTATAAAATCCTTCAAGTCTTGTTAATTTAATTTAAGAGCAGTTGTTTTGTTTTAACTCCTTGAAGGTCACTTGATAGTCATAAACTTCTATTGGAAAATTTGGTTTTCCTCAGTGTGCTTTATATGGGGCTGATTCTGTCATGTCTGAGCAGACATCATTGAACTAACTAGAATGTATATCATTATGAAGAATATATAAGAAACTCTGAAAACAGAAATAAATTTGCCTTAGTGATATCTCTAACATCCATTAATGAAAATTTTCCACTAAAGTATTCAAGAAGGTTATTATATTTTATAATATGTAACCCTCTGAAATCATTTATATACTTTTGATTGGCTAGCTCCATAAGTTTTATAAAGAAGTTCAAGGGTTACAAAAAAAAAAAATTATA
>KZ807784.1:91977-102493 GCA_000696205.2 Oncopeltus fasciatus | reverse complement strand
TATTATATTATATTATAACCAAACATTTTATGAGCTTATCTTATGAAGCATCGCTGAAAATCTTCTTAATTTTTTCATAAGGCTTGGTACCTACATGAAATTAGCTGAAGAGGTAATCTTAAGATGTGTTTCTTAGGGATTACCAAAAGAGAATGGAATCGGGCGGTGGGTGCTCTATTTTCTTTTATGCTTACTTAAAAGCCACTTTGGATAAACGTAAAAAAGAATTAAATTTTAAACTTATTAATGTGTAAAATTTGTTCCAAGCAATTTCAAAATGTTTTTAAATTTGGCCTCTCTGTCTATGTAAGCATTGGAAGGCGGCTATGTGTGCCTTATGCTGTCAAATTCACTACCACGACTAGGGTGCTATCAGCTAATCTCTACTTGCCTTCATTGGTACATAGACATTGAAAACCTTCGTTGCCCTTTATTTAAAAACCAGGACCACCGTGAAATCTTGAAAATCCTGGAAAAATAGAAAGCTCCTGGTTATCTCTGTAAAAGGACTTAGCGACAGACAGAAAGAACCTTTCAATATTGAGAGTGGGACAAAACTGGGGTATATACTCTCTCCCATTCTCTTCCACATGATAATTTACCTTAGCCTTGGAAGAGTTCTCCGGAGTTAAAAAGGATTACAATGGAGTCACTTAGAAAGACTCGAAACTTAGACTTAGTGTACAATATCTGTTAGTTTGCCCAAAGTTTTAATTACATGAAGAGTAAAATTGATGACCTGGCCTAGGGCTAGTTGAACACCTATAAAACAAAAAAGATAGGGGTAAGTAGCCAAAAATTTTAAAGCCAGGAAAATCTAGTAATAGAGGAACATGTAGATGAGTATGTCGACAAATTTTGCAACCTCGAAAGAATATTCAGCCAGCATGGGAGAGCAGTTGAGGAAGTCAGCCTTTCTAGAGGTCTAAGGAATCCAGTTGAGGTTGTTTATAATGTTAAAGCTGTACTGCTGTATGTTTGTGAAACCTGGAAAGTTACTAAACAGGTGACAAAGAAGGTGCAGAACTTCCTCATTTTTCTTCAGGTGTCAGTGGAATATTTTTCGGCGTCCGATGGCCTGAAATTATCTCCTGAAGCACTGAATTATAGACACGAACTGAACGAGAACCCATAGATATACCAAGCAGTTTGAATTGGAACTTACTGAGACAGGGGCGCGGGCACAAAGTGGTATCTGTTCGGGACTCAGGTATTGGGGGTTGGAATCCCGCTCTGGGGGAATTTTCCACCAAAGACGAATTAAATACAATTTAAGTAAAGTGGGTAATGGCGCATATTTATATTAGTCTGCGCTCTAGCACCCAAAAATTAAAATACATCAAATTCTTGCCAAAATGTGGTAGATTAGTTCCATAATGTAGAAAATCGGCCATAATAATGACAAATATATCCAAAGGAAGGAGGTATTTGTTTCTATGCTAAGAAAATAAACTATAAAAAATTAAAATGGAAAAAGCTCACTGAATTTGGCACAACGTTAAGGCAATAGCAAAAAAGTAAATACATTTATTAGTGGGGTTGAAGTTATTTTTTGTTGGGTTTCGGTCAAGTTGATCCAAAAAATACAATTTAAAAATTGGTATTTTTGAAGGTAAGAGGAGACGTGTCGCCTAGATGATATGTTCATGATCTGAACAAGTCATGAACATGTGATTCAAGTGTCACGACGTCCCTTCTCACTTTCATGATAGCCCTGAAGATGGCTTAGCCACAAGATAATTAAAAAATACACTTTTTTTTAATGTATTTTTTGGATCAACCTTGACCGAACCCAAACAAAAAACATCTACTAATAATTACTACGGTCAAAAAACTCTACTTTTGAACGTAAATATATTTAAAAGGAGAGTTTTTTTGACCGTTTATATTATTATTAGATGATTTTAGTTNAAAAAAAAAAAAAAAATACAAATTTAAAAAAAAGGTGTATTTTTTAAAAAGATTATCTGCCAACGTTTCGGCTTACTTTGTATCAATAAAAACATCTAATAATAAATATATTTACATTTGGCATTATTAATTCGTAAATTACATTCAGCAATTACTTTTTATTATAGTAGTTATCATGCATCACTTTCAGTTTTACAAATTGGCCAAAGCTAAAAGTATCTCGAAATTTAATAAGTGAACATTAGTAAGGTCTACTTTTCAGTATTAAAGTAGAAATAACGCCCAAAAATGATTTTTGCATTCAGTATAATTTATACCAATGTTTGTCACCACCCTATAAAAGAGTACAGAGTACAAGTCTCTCGGCATATTGTACTATAACTCAGAAACTAGTTTTATAACGTTCTTTAAAACTTTTTAATGGAAAGGTTTTTCAATACTAATTTTTTATGTGTATTTTGTTATGAATTAAAAATAAAACGATCCTAGTCATAAAAATTTATATCACTTAATAATTATTGATAGCCGAGTTTAGAGTTCATTCGAAGTAAGCACACACATACCCCCCCCCCCCCCTAACCCCCACAAGTATGTGCCGGATGGAATAGTAAAAAAGTATCTAAATGTATCAGTCAGTTTGAAAAATCCGTTAAGCCAACTAACTTAGCTAAAGGAAAGTAAAAAAAAAAATATTTCGAATTTGATTTTGATCTGATGACAATACACAATTTCTAAACAATTAATGAGAGGGAATAGAATAAAAAAATCTATCCGTCCCAACCAGGAATCTATCCAGAAACGGATAGATTTTTTTATTCTATTCCCTCTCATTAATTGTTTAAAATTTACGTGGGATTATAAACCACAACCAAATAAATATTTTATACACAATTTCTTTACTCTCTCCCCTTTCCTGAGCGAAAACCAGGTTAAAAAAATAGTACTTTTCTCTTTAAATAAAATTAATTACAGTCTAATGGAATTTTCCCCTTAATATCATTGTTATTGTGTACTGAGCCAATGGCATAGCCGTGGTCGAATTAAGATCTCTATTAGACACAGTTCTTAATTTATCTTAATTTATTTATTTAAGCACGTTATTTTAGGAAAATAATGGCCCAACAAAATTTTTCAATATTATGAAAACTGATAATCATGTTACTAACATATAATCAACTGTGGACGAATTTGCAGTATTTATTTTCTTGTTAAATGATTTTCAAACGATCATAAATACATACTCGCTTTGATAAAAGTAACATCCTATTTTGTAGGTATTAGCAGCAGTTATTTTATTCTCTCCACTCCCGGTCAAAACAAAGTATTTTGGTCACTTGTCAGGAGCAAATTTAAAGTTATTTTCACTTTCATGGCGTTATTGGTGGTAGTCAAGGCAAATTAAGAATTGTTGTCATAGGTTCAAAGTTTTGCATAGCGAATTTCGCTTGATCTTAACGCGTGAGAAATAATCAAGAGTCTCGGCCAGGATGAAAAAAAAAAAAAAAAATACTCCTAAACTATTGGGTAGTTATTTTATTATTGCCAACGTTTCGACTTAACTTGAACGACATCATCAGGGCGATAATGATGTATGGAGAGATCTCCGAGGGAGGTTTATGGTCATATCCCAGAGTGCAGAACTGAGATAACTGATCTTAACGTTTCAGAGCCCGAAAATCACAGCCTTATCTGTCCAAATGCCTGATTAGATTTATATATATATATATATTTTTTTTTTTCTTCGTAGGGTTCTGGTACTCCCTTCCAACTTATGTTTTGTTATGAACTGTAGCGCAAAAACTACTTTTAACAACTGGTTTGATGGTACTTTCCTTCTAGTGGTATGATCCAAAATGTTTCTATGCACCCTATAAACACATCTTTAAGGAAATGCAGAAAAAAAAAAAAGTTGTGCTCTAACAATATTTAAAATCGTATCTTGTACGTGATTGTCTATTCAGTAGTATATAGGCAAAACGCGCAATAACATACGATTTTATCAATTAAAATAGGCCGAATGATGTTTATATGTATTTTAATCTAATATCATGTGATGTTATGAAAAAATTATAAAATAATTAATACCGAAAAGAAAGATTATCATTTATTGTTATTTAAAAAGATGGTTTTTAGTTTAACTGGGATTTGGAAAAAAATAAATAAAATAAAATACAAATAAGCACATTTGATACATATATAGCAGCAGAAAAATTGCAAATGATACTATTACTTTTTGACCTCCCATGCAACCACTTAAGAGTTGTAGTAGCAACTATATTCTATTATCCTTAGTAATGGGCAAGCCTTCTTTTCTTGATAAAAGATTGCCTAGGGCGAGACTAACTCAGGAGTCACAAACGCATACCGTTCTCGACTAAGCTGAAGCCCCGATAGTTCATTTTTGTTTTGACTTAAATAATCTAAAAGTCCGTTAATATCTAGTCTTTTCTAAATGTTAATAGTCTAATAAAAATTTTAAAGAAAAGACTACTTCTAACATTCGTACATACTACTTCTCTGTTTGACCAAGTAGTAAAGTTATTTTTGGCCAAGCATTTGCCACCATGTGATGGCTTCTTCTGGCCTCCAAAATGTAGAGTTATTTCTACTTTCAGCCCTGAAGAAGCCATCACATGGTGTGCGAAAGCTTGGCAAAAAGTATCTTTACTACATGGTCAAGCCGAGAAGAAGTATTTATAAATATTCCTGGAGACCGGGGAAGCCTAAGTGAACAATTTTTGCTTCAACATTTTTATTTTTGTGGATTGCAGTTAAAACAATTAATATAATACATGCAGGTCATAAATTAATTAAATTATATAATAAACATGATGAAATTATTTAATTAACAAGACTTGAACAATTTATGCCTAATGATAGAATTATCTCGCTTTAGTCAATGCCAGATCAATGACTAAACTCTTAATGCCAACAGATATTTCATATTAATAGCTTCTATTAAAGTAAGAATCAAATTCTATTTTTCGACACCATTACATCTGAAAGAGTTTCGACCGCCTCATTTGATGGAAAACTCACTTTGGAATTCTAGGAATGCAAGCATAATACGTACTAATCACACGGGATTTTCAGCATATAGGGTAATGGCATGGCATTCCACGTGGACAAAATTTGGCAATTAATGCAATTTATGGCTAATTATAGACCAAATAACTAAATGCTTAATGGCAAGTGAATGGACTATTAACTTCTGATTATAACTAGATGGTATTTTTGTCAATATCAATAGCTCTCACTGAACTAATTACCAAATTTATTTTTAAGTTGGAAAGATTAATTTAATTTAATTTTAAATATTTTTAATGGCTCGTTAGATAAACAAATCACTCTGAAATGTCTGCTGTCGTAAGCAGAATTCGTGCAAATTGCACTAGGATATTCGGTAAAGAAGGCTATACATGCATGGAGGAACTAATTCACCGTGAAATTAGTAAACTAATGAGAATCTTTGACAATTTATGTTGAATGACAGAAAACTATTGACTTCTGTTTATAGCTAAATGCTATTTTGGTTAAGATCAATGGTTTTCACTGAACTTATAACTAAATGGTATTTTTCAGCATTATATATCAGTGAAATATCTATATTGACATAAAATTCATTATGAAACAACAGCAGCCTTATGCAGGTATAATAACAACTAAACGAGTACTTTTTAATTTTAAGTTCTGAGAAAGAAAGCTACAAAAGTAAAGCAATTTAAAATATATTGGATAAAATTTATAAATTAATACGAATGATAAACAATTTTTGACTCATGAGAGACGGCTATAGAATTGACATGCTTTAAAGCAATCCAACCAAATCAGTCAATTCTTAATGTCTAGCCATATTATTACTGACGACTAAAATATTATTTAAGACGAGTTAAATATGATTTACCATTTTCACTAGTTGTCACAACGACAACTAACCGAATTCTATATTTTAGTATTATATCTCAGTGACTTTACTAATATTAATAGCTTCTCATAGAAAGAAAACTCCTTCTGAAATAACAGCTATCATAAAAAGGGTTTGTGACACGCGCAAATACATTGTACTTTTCGATTAACTGAAAATCATCATAAATGTCAAATAAGTAAAATGCTCTCAAGAGGTAGATCTAAACTTATTAAAATCACAATGACTGTTGTCATGGCACAATGTTAATTATTCATGGCAAGGAAAAAAAAAAAAGAATATAGTTGGGCATAGGAGTGTTTTCCAACATATGATCTGATGAAATTTTCAGATATCCAATAACTGATAACTCACGAAGTAGTAATAATATTATCCTTCAGTAAGCTTTATTAATCAAAAATATTATTTCTACGCTGTAATTTAATTAACAATATTATGGCCAAACAATGATGAGTTTGTTACTAGATTTTCACTGATATAACCTTTGAAGATATATACCCATGATAATCCCGGGATACGTAATAACACGACCAGACATAAACATTAAAAGTTTGTCTTGGTAGCTATAAAGCATTTCTGTACATAATTGACTGTATGCCTAAACGATCTAAAACCTGAGGTATAAGATAAGAATGATCGACTCACGTCTTCTTCTTCTGCTTGATCCGGTGGGAAGGAGACGTCCCAAGTGGTGGCTGTACATGTGGACAGGTCCAATCCCGGGTCCATGGCGGTATAGCGGGCGCCGGCCGTCAAGCAACTGGGGAGGGAAGGCCTCTGGAAGTACAATGGATCCCCCCCCTCCATCTACCCTCGGGTGGGGGGGTGGGGTGTCTTTTTTCTTTAGGCTAGAAAAGGACCTGCGAGCCCCTCGTCTGGTGGCTCATGACAGGGAAGGACAGATCTTCGAAATTAGAAGATATTTCAGTAGCCACATTCCCTGGGACGAACTTGTAGTCACCTTATGGGGTACACATTTAGCCAGTTTTTAAAAAGAAAAATCACTTTATTAACTTTAAAAAAATAACAATACAATATATAAATAGCAAATTAAATAGGCTAATTACTCAGGTTTATCTTGAGCGTTTGCACGAAGCAGTTGCATGAAGTTGTCTCTAGCCGTCGCCCGCCACATAAACTCCACGGGATAGCTGAGTGATGTCTAGCAATGCCCCTTTAGCTTTTGACAGAACCCCACATCCGACCAACGTGTTCTGTATGAACCCCAGTTCCAATAAAATTGTACCTTTTGTTCATTTGTAAATGTGCAAAGCCGCATTCAACTATATAGGCTTGTCCTAGGATGATTTTAGTGATAGTTGGGGTACGGTCAAGGCAGATCCAAAAAACAAATTTAAAAAATGTATTTTTTAATAAAGGATTATCTACCAACGTTTCGGCTTACATTGTAAGCAATCTTCAGGGCTATCATGAAGATGTGAGAGGACGTCCTGTCCCTAAGTAGTGAGTAGTCATGGAAATGTGAACTTAGGGACATGTGAATGGGGGAAATGTGACTCTGTGTTTTTTGGATCTACCTTGACCGAACCCCAACTAAAATCATCTTAGAATAATATCTACGGTCAACAAACTCTCCTTTATATAGGCTTGTATTTTCCAAAAATATCGAAAAACGGTATTCAGTCAAATTTAACAAAAAGAAACATTTTATATCCTAAATCACAAGAAAATAATAGTTTTAATATGTTTAGATCATTTTTATGAGTGGCCTCCCTTAACAGGTAGGTACCATTCATAGTTTTATAATTTGTTGTACCTAATCCTATGGAGAATTGAAAGACTGGAAGAGGCAGTTCTTACTCCATAGCAGTTTGGGCAGTCTGAGAGAATAATTATTTAAAAAAAATATATTTGCCTTTAAACATTAAATCTATAAATACTTGAAGAAAATATATTACAAATGATAGCACATTTCTAAATCTTCCAATTTGTTTCGAGAGTACATAGTTGCTGCACAGACTTGAAAAGTTACGGACAAGGTGAAAATATTCTTGTGGATGTTAAACACATTTGATTTTTTTTTTGTATTACTACCTAACTAACCATTAGAGATATTCTTCTTAAGATCTCGAGGTTAATACTTTTTTAAATGAAAAGTTATTGAATTATTCGCTTAAAAACATGTAACATACAGCCTTTTATTAAGCTGGCAGTAATTATAATTGTAAAAAAATAAGTAGTATTATAAGAAAGAAAGGAAGTTAGTGATATTATAGGTTAATTACCTTGATTTATGGGAACCTACATACTGCAGTTGCTTAGGCAACAAAGGTAATCAGAAAACACGGATTGATTTCAGAACTGGCTATTTAAAATAAAGTAATTATTATAAATTACATTTAAAATCCTATAAATTTATTTATTGCTTGAACTTTGAAGCATAATTTTTCTGATAAACTGCAATAGGTTTTTGAAATAAATGACAACAATAGATAATAATACTGTAAAAGAATTTTGTCACTTTTAACCCTTCCAACCCATATGTTTTTTATTTAAGATTCTTACATTTTAAAATTTTAATTTAAAACACAAAATAACAAATCTCAGAATTTGCTTTCACTGATATGAAATTTGACGCATTTATAAATTGATTTATTTTTCCATTAGAAAATATCGTTTGTGGTTAGAAAAATATTTCTGCAATCGTACTAAAACTAGAATATTTCTGTCTTTCTGGGCACTTTATGCGGGTAAAACTTGCATACTTACTATTACATATATTAAAGCAAAAATAAATTAATAAAAATATTAATAAATATGCAGTTCTTAATGGGGAAAATTGGGAGGTAACAGTCACCATTAAATTCATCAATATCCAAGGCTTTAAAGAATTATGTATAATTGAATAGTAATGGGACGTGCACCACCTAATGTTCACTTCATACTATAGATTTTGTTGACATTATGTAAAATTTTAATTTAGGGACTAACTAAGGAAGAGAGTAAAGAATTGCGTATTCTAACCCATGTTTGTCAGGGGTATTCTATCCCTTCGTTATCCCCATAGCCCTGAAGAAAGCCTAAATTCAGGCCGAAACGTTTTAATTCCACGTTAATTTCATACAAGAAATGCAAGGGTGTAGAATACAAAAAATCTCACTACCTCAGCCGGGACTCGAACACGGATCTCTTGCTTTCTGGGCAGTTATTCTGACAATTACACCTCTAAGGCTAGTTAGATAATTTCTTGTACTCCCCGCACTTTACTCCGAGTCTAAACCCCCAAGTAAGTTTAGGCCCGAGTTCGAGTCCCGGCTGAGGTAGTAAGATTTTTTTATTCTATTCTTGAATAAAACCATATTGGTTCACCAATTTGTTTTTATTTAATTATAAGCTATTGTCCGAACCTCGACTATCTCCTCCCCTTGATCAACAACGGTCAACCAATATCCCATAGTAAATCTATTTATTTAGTTTGGAGTTAACTAATTGTCCGTCGAGCTTCATGAGGGGAGCTTAGTCAGGACTAGGTCTTGGGAGACCGAATCCCTGATTAACCTCTCCTCATATAATAATTTTGATAATTATTCCATTGAAATTGTTACTGCTTTGGAAATCCAAATAGCCCCTTTTCGGGCTCACAACTCTTAGGTTTGTTCTTTCCAACGGAGTACCTTTCAGGTACACCTGATCCCCTAAGCTGTTACTAGAATGGGATTCCAAAGGGAACGGGGAGCAGGTAACTAACTGTCTGCCGGCCACTACCTGGCTACGCCTCCCTGGAAATCCTAGGCTTACAGGTCATTGGCTTCATCCCTCAAGATTTTTCAGTATAACCTTAGACAAAGGAAAGCAAATATTTAAATTTTGATTAACAATT
The DNA here is from genome assembly GCA_000696205.2 of Oncopeltus fasciatus. NCBI lineage: Eukaryota > Metazoa > Arthropoda > Insecta > Hemiptera > Lygaeidae > Oncopeltus > Oncopeltus fasciatus. The sequence continues at coordinate 92,816 of KZ807784.1, read as the reverse complement.
TCTCAATAGTGTCACTTAAAAAAAAAAAATGGTTTTATAATAATTGATAACTCCAAGCTTCGCAAAATTTATTTCTTAATTAAATCTTGAAGAACTCAATATACACGACCACATCTGCAGAGCTCAGAAATATCCCAGTGCTTCCAGAGACCAGGAATCTCCGAATGTGGGTGTAAATATTAGGAGAATCCTGGTCTCTGAAGATGGGACCTTGACATCGCTTAGTTTTAATAAATAAATTAGTAGAGAATTTGTTGGGGTTCGGTCAGGGTTGATCACAAAAAAATACAGTTTTAAAAAAGTGTATTTTTTATTATCTGCCAACGTTTTGGCTTAAATTATAAGCCTTCTTCAGGGCTATGATAAAGGCTTGAAGGGACGTGTTGCCTGTTATGAACGTTTGATGCTGGTTATGTAACACGTCCCCTCTCGCCTTCATGATAGTCCTGAAGATGGCTTACCAATGTGAGCCGAAATAAATAGAAGCAGCTAATAAAAAATACATTTCTTTAAATGGTTTTATTTTGGATCAACTTTGGACGAACCCCAACAAATTCTCTACTGATAATCTTCTCGTACAAAGACTTTCCATTTGAACATAAAAAATGTTTAGATTACTTATATATGATGAATAGTATTTAATAATTATTAATCATATCAAAAGTATAAACATTGGTTTTGTCGTTTCAACTCTGAAGAAGAGAAAATATATTCACGGAGTATTGATCTCGACTAAATTAATTGTACATAATTATTTGGCCAAAAGCCATAATAACCTACAATCTCTCTCTCTCTCTCTCTCTCTCTCTCTCTCTCTCTCTCTCTCTCTCTCTCTCTCT